>CAJQZJ010033660.1:2515874-2542968 GCA_907164525.1 Lophiomys imhausi | reverse complement strand
TGTGTGTGTGTGTGTGTGTGTGTGTGTGTGTGTGTGTGTGTGTGTTTGTGTATGTTTAAGAGCAGTGGCTGCTCTTGCAGAGGATCCAGTTTAGGTCCTAGAACTCACATGGTAACTGACTGCTTCCTGTAACTCTAGTTCCAGAGGCCCCTTCTTACCTCCTCAGGCACTGACCACCTGTGACGCACACATGTGCATGGACTGGAAGCACTCACACACACGAAGTAAGAATAAGTAAACCTTCTAAAGCCCACACAAGGGAGACGCACTGTTACAGTGCACATGTGGACAGTCACGGGTGACCTGTTTCTCTCTGTCTGCTGTTACCAGAGCTCCTGACCAGGTAATAGCTCACACTGGCAGCACATGCCTTTGCATAAGGAGCCATTTTGCCAGTGAATCTCCCTCTTTGTGACAGGGTCTCAATATGTAGACATGCCTGGCGTTGAACTTACAGAGATAGATCTTCCTATGCCTCCTAAGTGCTGGGATCAAATGTATGTGCCACCATGCATAGTCCCCTTCTAAAAATAGACCCTGTGATCACTACCTATTTTTGAATCCTCCAAAGTGACTTGATCATCAGAATTTACAAAGAACATAATCTTTTTTTTAACCATGAGTTTCCTTCCTGAAAAATATAAAATAACAGAAATACAGGGACTGCCTACCAAAAAACAATCATTAAAAAGAATTTAACCTCTCGCCAGATGTGGTGGCACACACCTTTAATCCCAACACTCGGGAGACAAAGGCAGGAAGCAGAGGCAGGCAGATCTCTGTGAGTTCAAGTCCAGCCTGGTCTACAGGATGAGTCCAGGACAGCCAGGGCTACACAGAGAAACCCTGTCTCGAAAAAACAAAACAAAACAAAATAATAATTTAACCTCATATTTAAGGTTCTTCCATAAGGTGTTGATATGCAAGTCATTTCTGGCTAAAGGCTTACCTCTTCTACAGATTTCCACTGTTGAAAAGAAGTCTTTTAAAAAACGCTCACTAAGTTTTCTAAGATACCATCAGACTGATTTCCATAGTGGTTGAACAAGTTTGTACTCCCACCAGCAGTGGAGGAATGGTCCTTTCTCCACACCCTCACCAGCATGTGCTGCCATTTGAATTTTTGATCTTAGCCATTCTGACAGGTATGAGATGGAATCTCAGAGTTGTCTTGAGTTGCATTTCTCTGATGATTAAGGATGTTGATCACTTCTTCAAGTGTCTCATGGCCATGAGAGATTCCTCCTTTGTGAAATCTTGATTTAGCTCTGTGTCCCATCTTTTGATTGGGTTATTTGGCTTCTTGGTGTTTATAGCTCTACCTCAAGACCCATCCATACTACTTCTGTGTACCCACCCAAACAATTCTTCACCAAACCACAAGGACGTATCCTCATCTATGTTCATAGCAACTTTATTTGTAATAGCTAGAAACTAGAAACAACTCAGATATCCCTCAACCTAGGAATGGATAAAAAAAAAAATGTGGTACATCTACCCAATCGAATACTACTCAGTGACCAGAAACAAGGAAATCATACAATGGGCAGCCAAATGAATGGAACTAGAAAAGCTCATCCTGAGTGAGCTAACACAGACTCAGAAAGATGCACATGACATCTACTCATTTATAACAGGATTTTAGACATATAGTACAGGATAACTATTCTACAACCAACACATCAAAAAGAACAGGAACATAGACTTTGTTACCTGTTAGTGGGACAATTTGCCCTAGGCATGCTGACACTTAGGCATCTGGTGCAAGAGGAAGCTTTTAGCCCTCAATGCAAGAGGAAGCTTTTAGCCCTCATATGACTGTAGAACTGAGGGAGGTAGTATGTAGGGACACCCCACTCTAGAGGAATGGGATGGGTGGGAGAGGGAGGAGTGGGTGGGAGGGTGGAACTGTAAGGGGTGGAAAGAGGGCAATGTGATGGAGATATAACTTGAAGTAATAAATAGACATAAAAATAAATAAAAATAAAAACATTCACTAAGTTTCCTTTTCTAAAGACCAAGGACATAGTTCTACATAGCAATGGCTCCCTTCCTGGGATCACAAACCCTTTCAGTATGGGCAGCATCTTTATGGAGTCCTTTAAGCTTCTGGGTTCTGTGTCTATTTTGTTGTGATGTGGGTGATTTCCAGGAAGTATCCTTGTCTGCCTGCCTGTGACGCTAAGATTATTGTAAGGCACAGATGTGATTAAAGAAGGTGCTTGGATGTAACCAGCAGTAGACATGGAGGGGTTGGAGATGGGCACCTTCTAGAAGCTGACTTCCCTCCTCTGCTTCTGGGTTTTCACCCCAGATAATTCATCTCTGGGTAGTGCACAGCCAGAAGGGTTCTGTGGGTTCTCTGCCTGCATGCCCAGCCCATGCACCAGTACCTTGACAGACAACATGGCTTGTGCCCCTTTGGAGAAGAGCTTTACCATCTCAGATGAGAATCTGACCTCACAGAATCATGGGATCTTACTCTGGTATGTGCAGAGCACTTGGCTCAGGCTGTCTGTAGGATACAAGGAAGGTCTTAAGCAATGTGTTCAACAGTCAGGTTCTCATGGTGGTTATAAACAGAGGACTGGACAATTAAGGGTCAAGACCACCAGTCCTTTAAGTTTGCCAACCTCTTCAGCCTAAGACAGAGGTGCTCAACCTTCTTAATGCTGCAGCCCTTTAATACAGTTCTTCATGTTGTGGTGACTCTCATTGCTACTTCATAACTGTAACTTGCTACTATGAATTGTAATGTAAATATCTGATAGGCAGAATATCTGATATGTGACCCCTGTGAAAGGGTAGTTCAGCCTCCAATGGGGTTACAACCCACAGGTTAAGAACCACTGCCCTAAGGAAAATTCCAGAAAGAACAGCAGGTTATTCTCAGGCTCAGCAGAAACTCCACCCTAGACTCAGACCCTCCAAAGACAGAGGAAGGTTCTATCTGCCTGGGTGACAGGTCAAGGTCTCCTTAGAAACCCTGGATCCCAAATGTTGAAAGAAGCTTTCACCAGGTTTGCATCTTAGAGGAGTTGTTCCTAATGGTGTAATTCGAAATGGGATAAGGAAAGGAAGTTTGAAGAAGCCCACCCTGCCCTGCAGGTGGTAGTGCTGATCCTTGTGGAGGCCCCCACATGGAGACAGCCACCCTTTGTCCTTTACCCCTTATCATCCTGAGGCCAATTATGGCATGGCTACTGTACCTCCACATCTGATCCACAGTCAGAAGAGACATGGGATAGGTTAAGCCTCCTAATGACTCATCTCTAGGACTTCAGTCATGTTTCTGAGACACCATATTCTGCCCCTCCCTTGGCTAACACTGAGGCTTGAGGGATGCTTATTTTGTTTCTGTAGTCAAGATACTTTCCAAAAGAACTGGATCTCCATTCTAATAGACCTAGGAAGGTGAGGGTAAAGGGCTGAGGCTGTGTGGTAGGGTAGTAGAAACTGCCACTCATAGTAACTCTTCTTTTGAAGGTCAGGTTCAGATTTGAATTGTCTCATAGGAGAAATAGTAGCTGAGGTACTAGGGAACCCAGAATTAGTGCAGACTCTTTGGTTTAATTTACAGTGGTTTTTAGTTATTGTAAATATCTCCTAGAGATGTACCCCCAGCCTATTTAAGTGATATGAACACTTAACTATGGGAGATCAAACATAGGAAAACAAAATTATAATCTTTACCACATGTATCCTGCTTCTCCTTGCATTCCTGTTCATCTTGTTCAAGCCCTTTTTAACTCCTGTTCGTAAGTAAGGGAGGAGTGAAACCACCAAATTAGACCACTCTGTGGGTAGAAAGAAAAGTTTATTGGGAATCAAACTGCCAAGGCTATCTCTTGAGGGACAGAGAGAAGAAAAATGGTGTAAAAGCAAGCAAATTTTATATGATAGTCAGCAGAAAGGGCCTTTGATCTAATGAAGACTGTTCCAATTGATTGGGAATTAGATGTCCATGCTGGAGGCACCTGACATTTGGGGATGGATTAAGGGAGGTCCTAGTAAATGGAAAATTACATTATGAGATTCCTGAGGAATGCAGAATTTAGGCTTCTGTTACCAATAAATTCTGTTTTCCTGGTCACAGTCCTTCTGTTTAGGACAGTGTCACCAACACTGCCATTTTGGGGGCCCACTTTGGACCTAACACTGTTGAAGTATTAACTGTAATTATTAAGCATTATCTTAAAATTGTTTATCCTAGAGTAAATCTCAGTATTAATTAGTATGATTTTAACATCTGAGCAAATAAAAATTCTATTACATAGTTATGTCTCAAAGCATTGGTCAACTCCAGAAGATGCAGCAGTTGTGAAGTGTCCCCTATTCTGAAGTTCCCTGATTCTGTGTCCAGCATTTCAGTTCCCTTGAAATGAAACTGAGTTCAAGACCTCAAGTATAGAGAGCTGTCCTAGTATTGCTTTCCAAACTACTTCATCTCAAATAATTTTACTGTTTGCTGGTTTACTTTTGATAATTTCCAGGTCCCTAATAGTTTTTTTTTAACCTTTCGATAAAGATTACTTTATTATCTTTTTTTTAAATACTTTATTTTTTTTCTTCAAGTTACATCTCAATCACAAACCCCTCCCTATTCCCCCTTCCTATCCCGCCCTTCCACCCTCTCCCCCCCAGAAGTTTCCCCTTTCAGTCCAACAGATGGTTCCTTCTCTTATTTTTTTTTTACTTTATTTTTTATTTCTTCAAGTTACATCTCAATTGAAATCCCCTCCCTACCCCGCCTCCAGTCCCACCCTCCCACCCTCTTCCGCCTCAACCCACCCATCCCCTTCCTTTTTTTTAAGTTTAAGATATATCTTTTCCCCCCAACAGCTCCCCCTTTCAGTCCAACAAATGGCTCTTGCTCTTATAATAATAAATACAATACAAAAAAAACAGAGGTAATTAGGCCAAAATTATGAGAGTTATATGGCTTGGCATACAATCCCAATGTCCAGTCTATATGTATCTGGCACCTGACTTCAACATTCTACTGTCGACCTATCTCCATGAGTTTAAAGTTCTATATCCAACTCAACTTTCATCACAATTTAAAAAGCATCTTCTTAGAACACCCTCTTGATTCCCAAACAACTCAAAATTTAACTATGAGACTCTAGCTATCTATTCTTCAACCACCTCAGAGACCTGAGAGGGACAAATATATCTGATTATATAGGAAGTGCAGGGCTGCAGCTTCCCAAACTAAGAAATGACATACCAGTGGCTGCCTGGACAGCTCCCATTTTCTCTCCATACATTACAGCATCAATCTTCAGTCATTTGGCCCCATTTCTCTGACAGACATTGATTGTAGAGCAGGGGTTATGAAGGACTCGCCAACCCTGTCTTGGCAGAGCTAGGCCGTCGACCTACCTGCTTCCAAGCCCTGTCCTTTCTGGACAGCAGTCTGTCTACAGTTGAAGCAAGGGGTTTTTCCTACCCTGTCTTGGCAGAGTTAGGCTGTCGACTTCCCCGCTACCAAGTTTTGTCCTTTTTGGACAGCAGTCTGTCTGCAGTTGGTGCAAGGGGTTTTTTCATGCCAAGAGAAAGGCTTGCCACCAATTCAACCATCTTACAGTGGAGGTTCTTCGATGCTTATCCTCTACTTGGAGTAGAATAGGGTTGCCGTCAGGCGCTGACATGTCTCGACATAAAAAAAAAATCTTGATTTAAGATAACATCTTTGAATGCCATATTCTGCAGATCTCAAGGGGTTTTTGAAGATGCCCTATCCATCTCTTGTATTTAGATAAGCAAATGTTGCTTGTCTCTTAGCAACTTGATTACTGGGTAGTTTAGGGAATATCTGTGATAGACTGTCATAGTAGCTAACAAAGAGACATGTTTGCATGACTAGGAGTTTGTTTTAACTATCCTAGACCGTTTTAGACGGTTGGTATCAAGAGGTCAGAGCTTCACATTTTATTTTTAAGTATCTCTAGGTATGATACCATTGGGAAGCATTACCTTTAAATTTGTATCAATATACAAAGATCTATTCAATTGTGGTTAAATATACTCTTAATTATGTATCAATATACCAAGATCAATGCCTATGTAGCCCAATATAATCTTAATATTACGTCCATATGCAAGGGTCAATGCCATTGTGGCCAACTATAATCTTTATTTTGTATCAATATACAAAGATCAATACCGATGTAATCCAATACAATCTTATTTTTGCACAATAAACAATGGTCAATACCACTTTAGCCAAATAAACTACTAATTTTGTATCAATATACAAAGGTATAAGGGCATATTCAATAATCTGCCCCTTCCTCTTGGACCTTCCTGTGCTATGTCTATATCTCATTTTTCTCAAGCCCATGCACTCCTACATAGGAGAGGAAGAAGGATACAGAAAAGGAAAAGTAGGAATTCCCTGGGGCTAACCTCCAAAACCCATTAAGACAGGACCATTTATCAGCTTGTAGTCTCTTCCCCTACATAACAGAGTTTTCAGTTATCCTTCAAATAACCAAAAAGAAGGGCGGAGAAACACCCTCCCCACCCTCTGGGCATGGGACGTCGCTCTCTTAAAGTGACTTCCTGCTGATTTGGGTCGTAGTAGACCTGTTTGGGGCCCCAACCCAAATGGGAAAAATGATTAAAAATGTTAGTACAATCCTTTTATGTTCAGTTCTTCTGTTCTCAGCTGTTTAGATGACCTAAGGGGTTTGTAGGCAGAAGCTGATCTTGCAGGCTTCACTGAGGTTCCGGCTGGGGCATTGTGTAAAGCTGAACGGTCCCAGCGACACTGGATTGCAGTGGTGGTTGCAGGCCCCCGATGGAGACAGCTATTGAGGAAGTCTGCCAGGCAGAATCATCTGGGTCACTCATCCTCCTTGGTGCCTGATTCTGCTCTCTGCTGAGGATTCCGCTGTCCGCCGTCCCCGGGCTCCCCTAATGGACGCTTCGATTCTCCTGGAACGATAAGAACAGAGCCCTGCCCCAATCCCAACCCTAGGACAATTGCCCTCTTTTTTTTTTCTGGGGGGGGGTGGGGGGGGCCAGGTAGTACTTCTCCTGAAGCAAATTTGGCCTTCTGACAACATACAAAGCGTTATCTTTCAATCCGGGTTAAAGTAGAAATCATTCTGTCACCTTGGAGCTAAAACAGCTCTAGTGTATATATTTTGAGATCCCAAAGGACAATCTGCCTGCATCGAGAAGACCTTTTGTAAGTAGCCTCCAAACCTAGGTCCCTCCAAATCCCATGTGTGTGTCTCTGAACTCTAATTATTGGGAACAGGGACCTGTGTTTCTCATCTGAAGGGATCAAAGATGTGTTCCACCACTCCTGGATCGAAGTCTTTCTCTATTTAGAGTTTACCCTGCATCAGGCTGACCCTGAGCTCCGGGATCTGCCTCTTTCTGTCTCCAGTGTGCTGGGAGCTGGGACCAAGGGTGTACTCTTCTTGAATGGTGGGACCAAGAGTATGCACCCTCACCACCCCGCTCCGTATGACTCCAGAGTACATAAGACCACCAACTCTAAGATGCCCCCCCCCCCCCGCCTCCGCTGAAGTCAAAGGCATGGGCCAATACCACAATTCTCTTGTATTTTACCTTAGCTCCACGTCTTCTCTACACCTGGAGGTCTGCAAATCCAGGCCGAATGGCTGTATGCTCTGTTCCATTCACAGTGTTTCAGCCCTGCCCCCTGCCTTTTTTTTTCTTTTTTTTTTTAGTTAATAAATGTATTTGTTTGTTGCTTCAGGTTACATCCTTATCATATTGTCCTCTTTTCCCGCTTCCCAGCCCCACCCTCCCATGCTCTACCCCCTGAACCTTCCGTCTTGTTCCTCTGGGGTGGAGTGTCCCTGCCTAACAGTCTCTCACCACAGATCAGGAGTCATATGAGGGCCAAGAGCCTCTTCATTCACCGGGGGCCTAAGAGGCAGTACTGCCAGTGACTGGTGTCTCATTGCTACTGGGGGAATACTAAAAAAAAAGACCAACAAACACACAAACCCCCAAAAACAAAGAATATCAACAAAAAAAGAGAGGAAAATGAGAAGGGAAAAGGAAAGAGAAAAAAAGAAAAAAAGAAGGAAAAAGAAAAAGATAAAAAAAAATTATGTCCTTGTTCCTTTTGATGTGTTGGTTGTAGCACAGATATCCTGTATGATATACTTAAAATCCTACTATAAGTGAATAGATGCCATGTGCATCCTTCTGAGACTGGGTTAGCTCACTCAGGATGAGCTCCTCTAGATCCATCCATTTGGTTGCAAATTGCATGATTTCATTGTTTCTGATAGCTGAGTAATATTCCATTGTATAGATGTACCACAATTTTTTAATCCATTCTTCAGTTGAGGGACATCTGGGTTGTTTCCAATTTCTAGCTATTACAAATAAGGCTGCTATGAACATAGATGAGGAGAATTCCCTATGTCTCCGTGAGAGGTCCTTTGGGTGTATACCCAGAAGTGGTATGGCTGGGTCTTGAGGCAAGGTTATTCCTAGATTTCTAAGATATCGCCAGACAGACCTCCATAGTGGTTGCACAAGCCTGCACTCCCACCAGCAATGGAGTAGGGTACCCCTTTCTCCACACCCTCGCCAGCATGCACTATCATTTGAGCTCTTTATTTTAGCCATTCTAACAGGTGTTCGGTGGAATCTCAGGGTAGTCTTGAGTTGCATTTCTCTGATGATTAAGGATGTTGAACATTTCTTCAAGTGTCTCTCAGCCCTTAGGGATTCCTCCTTTGTGAATTCTCTATTTAGCTCCATCTCCCATTTTTTGATTGGATTATTTGGTTTCTTGGCATTTAGTTTCTTGAGTTCTTTGTAGATTTTAGATAATAGCCCTCTATCAGATGTGGGGCTGGTGAAGATTTTCTCCCAGTCTGTTGGTTGCCGTTTTGTTCGAATGACAGTATCCTTTGCTTTACAGAAACTTTTCAGTTTCATGAGGTCCCATTTATTGGTTGTTGATCTCAGGTCCTGAGCTGTTGGTGTTCTGTTCAGGAAGTTGTCACCTGTGCCAATGAGTTCGAGGGTTTCTCCTACTTTTTCTTCTAGTATCTTTAGTGTGGCTGGCCTTATGTTAAGGTCTTTGATCCACTTGGAATTAAGTTTTGTACAAGGTGATAGGTATGGGTCTAATTTCATTCTTTTGCAAGTGGACATCCAGTTGGACCAGCACCATTTGTTGAAGATGCTGTCCTTCTTCCATTGTGCGTTTTTGGCTTCTTTGTCAAAGATTAGTTGGCCATAGGTGTGTGGATCCATGTTTGGGTCTTCAATTCGATTCCATTGATCCACTGGTCTGTTTCTATACCAGTACCATGCTGTTTTTATTACTGTTGCTCTGTAGTACAGCTTGAAGTCTGGGATGGTGATACCTCCAGATGTTTTTTCATTGGACAGGATTGATTTAGCTATTCTGGGCTTTTTGTTGTTCCATATGAAGTTGAGACTAGCTTTTTCCAGGTCTATAAAGAATTGTGTTGGTATTTTGATAGGAATTGCATTAAATCTATATATTGCTTTTGGTAGGATAGCCATTTTTATTATGTTGATCTTACCTATCCATGAGCATGGGAGATCTTTCCATCTTCTAAAGGCCTCTTCGATTTCTTTCTTCAGGGGCTTGAAGTTTTTGTTATATAGGTCCTTTACATGCTTGGTTAGAGTTACCTCCAGGTATTTTATGTTGTTTGTGGCTATTGTGAAGGGGGTTGTTTCCCTTATTTCTTTCTCGGTATATTTGTTTGTTGTATAAAGAAGGGCTTCTGATTTTTTTGAGTTAATTTTGTATCCAGCCACCTTGCTGAAGTTGTTTATCAGCTGTAAGAGTTCTTTGGTGGAATTTTTGGGGTCACTTATGTATACTAACATATCATCTGCGAATAGGGATAATTTGACTTCTTCATTTCCAATTTTTATCCCTTTGATCTCCTTTAGTTGTCTTATTGCTCTAGCAAGGACTTCAAGTACTATATTGAAGAGATATGGTGAAAGTGGACATCCTTGTCTTGTCCCTGAGTTTAGAGGAAAGGCTTCAAGCTTCTCTCCATTTAATTTGATGTTGGCTACTGGCTTGCTGTATATTGCCTTTATTATTTCTAGGTATGGTCCTTGTATGCCTGTTCTCTCCAGAACTTTTAGCATGAAGGGGTGTTGGATTTTGTCAAATGCTTTTTCTGCATGTAGCGAGATTATCATGTGGTTTTTTTCTTTCATCTTGTTTATGTGGTGAATTACATTGATAGACTTTCGTATATTGAACCATCCCTGCATTCCAGGGATGAAGCCTACTTGATCATGGTGTATGATACTTTTGATGTGTTCTTGAATTCGGTTTGCTAGTATTTTATTAATTATTTTTGCATCTATGTTCATGAGGGAGATTGGTCTGAAGTTCTCTTTCTTTGTTGGGTCTTTGTGTGGTTTAGGAATCAGAATGACAGTGGCCTCATAGAATGTGTTTGGCAGTGATCTTTCTGTTTCTATGTGGTGGAAGAGTTTGAAAAGTAATGGTGTTAGTTCCTCTTTGAAGGTCCGGTAGAATTCCGTGCTAAAGCCATCTGGCCCTGGGCTTTTTTTGGTTGGGAGATTATTAATGACTGTTTCTATTTCCTTAGGTGTTATTGGGCTGTTTAAGCTGTTAATCTGATTTTGATTTAGTTTTGGTAGATGGAATTTATCGAGGAAATTGTCCATTTCGCTTAGGTTTTCAAATTTAGTGGAATATAGATTTTTAAAGTAATGTCCGAATATTTTCTGGATCTCCTCAATGTCTGTTGTTATTTCTCCCTTTTCATTTCTGATTTTGTTGATTTGTGTTCTTTCCCTTTGCCTTTTAGTTAATTTGGCTAGGGGTCTGTCTATTTTGTTGATTTTCTCAAAGAACCAACTCTTGGTTTCATTGATTCTTTGTATAGTTCTTTTTGATTCTAAGTTGTTGATTTCAGCTCTAAGTTTGATGATTTCCTGTCTTCTGCTCTTCTTGGGAGTGTTTGTTTCTTTTTTTTCCAATTCACCCAGCTTAGCTGTTAGTTCACTAATATGAGCTGTCACAATTTTCTTTTTGAAAGCACTTAGTGCTATGAACTTTCCTCGTAGCACAGCTTTCAATGTATCCCATAGGTTTGGGTATGTTGTGTCTTCGTTGTCGTTTGATTTTAAGAAGTCTTTGATTTCCTTCCTTATTTCTTCCCTGACCCAGTGGTCATCCAGTAAGGAGCTGTTCAATTTCCATGTGTGTGTAGGCTTTCTGTTGATTCTTTTACTGTTGATGACCAGCTTTATTCCGTGGTGGTCTGATAAGATACAAGGTGTTATTTCAATTTTCTTGTATCTACTGAGACTATCTTTGTGACCAATTATGTGGTCGATTTTGGAGAAGGTCCCGTGGGGTGCTGAGAAAAAGGTGTATTCCTTTGTGTTTGGGTGAAACGTTCTGTAGATATCTGTTAGGTCCATTTGGTTCATGATCTCTGTTAGACTCAATATTTCTCTGTTTGTCTTCTGTCTCGATGATCTGTCCTTTGTTGTGAGTGGGGTGTTGAAGTCTCCCACTACTAATGTGTTGTGATCGACGTGCGCTTTAAGTTTTAGAAGTGTTTCTTTTACGAAAGTAGGTGCCTTTGTATTTGGGGCATAGATGTTCAGTATTGAAATTTCCTCTTGATGAATATTCCCTTTAATGAGTATATAGTGCCCTTCTTTGTCTTTCTTCATTAACTTCAGTTGGAAGTCTGTTTTGTTTGATATTAGGATGGCTACTCCAGCTTGCTTCCTGGGTCCATTTGCTTGGAAAACCTTTTCCCAGCCCTTTACTCTGAGGCAGTGTCTATCTTTTGTAGTTAGATGTGTCTCTTGTATACAGCATAAGGAAGGGTCTTGCTTGCGGATCCACTCTGTAAACCTATGTCTTTTTATTGGGGAGTTGAGTCCATTGATGTTGATGGATATTAGTGACCTCGGGTTGTTATTTCCCATTAGTTTGGTATATGTGGTGGTCCTGTTCCTCTTTTGGTTTAGTTGCTGATGGGTTTTCTATTCCCTTTGTTTTCTTGGGTGGAGTTTTCTTCTCTGGGTTGGGATTTTCCTTCTAGGATTTTCTGTAGGGCTGGGTTTGTGGGTAGATATTGTTTAAATTTAATTTTGTCATGGAATATCTTGTTTTCTCCATCTATGTTGATAGAGAGTTTTGCTGGGAAAAGTAGTCTGGCTGGGCATCTATGATCTCTTAGGACTTGTAGTATATCTGACCAGGCCCTTCTAGCTTTTATCGTTTCTGGGGAGAAGTCAGGTGTAATTCTGATGGGTCTGCCATTGTATGTGACTTGACCTTTTTCTCTTACAGCTTTTAATATTCTTTCTTTGTTCTGTACATTTGGGGTTTCAATTATTATGTGGCGAGAGGAGTTTCTTTTCTGGTCTAATCTGTTTGGTGTTCTGTATGCCTCTTGGATTTTTATTGGCATCTCTTTTTTCAGGTTTGGGAAGTTTTCCTCTATGATTTTGTTGAAGATATTTCCTGGACCTTGGAGTCGGGAGTCCTCTCTTTCCTCTATACCTATAATTCTTAGGTTCCGTCTTTTCAATGAGTCCTTGATTTCTTGGATGTTGTGGTTGAGAGATTTTTTAGCCTTCTCATTTTCTTTGGATGTTGTACTGATTTCTTCCACTGAATCTTCCATGCCTGAGATCCTGTCTTCCATCTCTTGCATCCTATTGTTGATACTCACATCCGTAGTTCCTGTTCTCTTCCCTTGGTTCTCCACTTCCTCTTTTAACTCTGACTGTGTTTTCTTTATTGTTTCTATTTCTATTTTCATGTCTTGTATGGTTTTGTTCGTTTTGTACATTTCCTTCTCCAGCTTGCTTGTTTTTGTATGAAAATCTTTCATGGCTTTTTCCTTTTCCTGTTCAAGCTCTGTCACCTTGGCTTGGAGCTCTTTAATGGCGTTGTTCCTTGTTTTGATTTGTAGAATTGTGGTTTCTTTGAATTCCTTCATAGATTTAAGTTCTTCTTGCAGGGACTCTATCACTTTCCATACTGCAGAATTGTCAATGTTTTCATATGTTTCTGTTGGTGTGTGGTCATCCAAATTGGATGAGCTAGGATGGTTCTGCTTTGTTGGAGTCATAATTCCTTGATTTCTATTTTTTTTTTGACCTTTCGCCATTGGATGCATTTAGCTGTCTGTTTTCTGTGCTTGTAACCACAGTGGATGATTTGGTGCAGGGGACGAGTTACTTGGCTATATGTCGTTGCTTACAGGGGGATTTCAAGGTCACTGTGGTTTTAATGGCCAGAGGCACTGTGATCTGGTGCAGCCTATTCCCAGGTTGTGAGTAATGGACCAGGATTGTTTCACTGCTCCCAATTCAGACTTCTCTGTGTTGCACTCTGTGTTATCAGCCTGTAATGGTTCTGATGGTATGGGCCTGTTTGTCCAGGCACAGATTCTGTGGGCTTTGTTTGTCGTCCCGGAGGCTGACAGGGTCTGGCTCCACACCTGATATGTCTGGATTTTCCAGGATACAGCTATGGTCCCGATTTCTGGTTTCTCTCTAGTCTTCTCGCCACAGGGCTGGACCCTGTGCCTAATTCCCTTCTTGTCTGTGCCGCCACGGGTCCCGTGGGTACCCCAAGCCCCAGATCCTCCGGCTGCCTGAGTGCACCTCTCGTCCCAGCAGCTCCGCTGTGGGTGCATGGACCCCTGGCCCCACCCACGCCTGTCTCTCTCCCCAGATGACCTGCCGTGGACTGGCGGGGATTTGTCCCTGCCAGCCGTGCTCTCTCCCCAGCTGCGCTATAGTGAGTGTGCGAGATTTGGCCCCTCCCGCCTGCTTTTGTGTTCCCAGCTTCCCGCGCTCTCTCGGAACCTCCCGCCCTCCGCTTCACGAGCGGCTGCGGACCACCCGCTGAGCCCCCTGTTTGTTCCTTGCTAAGGCTTCCACTATCTCGCAACCTTTTCTAAGTGGGTATAAGTTCAACCTGATGTGTGGGGAGCCCAATAGGACAGCGATCTATGGCCAAATGGACCCTGATTCTGCCTGCTGTAAGTTGGGATCGATCTTACCAGGTGCCTCACCAAATGGGAATTCCCGAATCCCGCGTTTAGTGGCCTCCGTGTCCGTGAGAGATGGGGAGAGCCTTGCCCTGGGACTTTTAACAGTCCCTTGGGAGCTGTGAGTGTTCCCGGAGGGGGGGGGGTCTAGCCCCTCCGGTTTTTGCACAGTGCCCAATAACTCTGTGTTTTTTATGGCTCTTTTTTCCCCGCGTTCAGAATGCGTCAGTGTAGGTCGCCGCCATCTTCGCTCCTCGAGTGTCCGGTTCCTTCTCTTATAACAGTAAATACTATACAAAACAACAGATATAAATATGCCACATTTAGGAGAGTTAAATGGCCCAGTATACCTTCCCAATGTCCAGTTTATACATATTTGGCCCCTGACTTTAACATTTTACTATCTAACCATCTCCATGAGTTTAAAGGTCTATATCTGATTCAACATTCATACTAACTTGCAACACACTTTTAAGAGTATCTTCTTAGATCTATAACACCCTCTTGATTCCTAAACAGCTCAAACTTTAACTATGAGACTCTAGCTGTCTATTATTCAACTACCTCAGAGACCTGAGAGGGATAAATATATCTGCTTATATAGGAAGTGCAGGGCCTGCAGCTTCCAAAACTAAGAAAAGACATACCAGTGACTGCCTGGACAGTTCCCATTTTCTCTCCATACGTTCCTGCATCAGTCTTCAGCCTGCTCCAACTGCAGACAGACTGCTGTCCAAAAAGGACAAAACTTGGTAGCAGGGAAGTCGACAGCCTAACTCTGCCAAGACAGGGTAGGTAAGTCCTTCATAATCCCTGCTCTACAACAAATGTCTGTCCCTAATAGTTATTTTAATCCAAGCTGAATTACTTGTAAACAAGTTAAACCCATGCAAAAGCCTACTTGGGAATCACCTAGACAAGAGGTCACACATTGTATGGTTTGTCATTTTAGAAATTGCTAATGTCTGGAGTTAGATGCCACACAATTTAAAGAGTACACATAAGCTTTCCCTTCATTTTTTGCATAAAATTTGAAAGCATTTCCCTGGAAAAGACATTGGGGTTCAGTGAAGTTCCTTCATGTTTTAGTGGAGGCAGGCTCTGATTCCATGTAGCTATGCTTAATGATATAACCTGCTTGGCCTTCTGGAATCTGGACCTGTGAATACTCTTGAAGGACAACCATCTAGGCATCTAGTTGGCTGAGCAAATATTTTATCTATTTGACACTTGCTTTTTAAATATTCACATTAAAGATGTCACTAAAATCATAATTTATTAAAGCATGAAAATCAGTTACATAATGAAGAATGACAACGCGAGCTTGAGACATGCTCATTTCTCAAACTGTCATATCTAACAGGGATGATTATGAGATGGTTAACCAGTGTTTGTCATTGTACAAAGTGTAGAGACTGGCAAACGGGTACTGACAATGATTTGTTATACACAGAGGCATCCCTAGTTTCTACACAAGATTTATAAGCTTTGGGTACAATCAATAACTCATAAGAAGATGCATATATCATGAGGACATGTCTTGTCATTCACAGTGATGTCTGGAGTGAGTATCTTATTCCTCAGCTTTGTTGTATATTCTTGGTCGCTTAAAAGGTCAAAAATGCTACTTGTGTTAGAGAAGTTAAATGACATAGAAAAAAGACCTTGCTATGTAACATGAAATATTCCACTTCTAAGGGAATGATTGGGAGGAATGAGAGTATGTGGCTATTTATTATAGAGCTAGGTATCAATCTGAAAATGAAACAGGCATTAGAACAATCACTGCTGGTTCTATTGGCTGCCTCAGGAGACACTTATTAAACACCAAGACTGGAGTAGATGTGAACAGTAGTTGTAGTCTCAGCTTCACACAAAGGGTGAGGCTACATGCTGTACTACCTTGGGGCTGGGATTGTGAAACTACTTGTGAAGTTTTGTCATGTTGAATAACTTTGTTTTTCTTTAGATGTGGCTTTCAGAGATGTTGAGTCTGTCTGTCTTTCTGTCTCTGTCTCCTGCATTATAATGCCTCCTTGAAATAATAATTGTTCAATTATGAAAATCTTAAAGATTACTGTGAACTACAACCATCAGAAGTAAAAAATATATCCAGTGTTATTTTCCATAATTTTTGTTTTATATATATATATAAAACATATGTATGTAAAAGTATATATATATATATATATTCTAAGTACACATATTTTTAAAGGCCATGAGTATAGAAAATCTGCTTGTTTATGATTACAATGAGAGAGCTTTGAGTTTATATGTGAATTAACTTTGTGTGTGTGTGGTGGGTATAGTTTGCCAATTAATTAATGCTAGCAACCAATTAAACAGCCTCTCTGTACAATGAGGACTGAAGAGTTTGTTCTGATACGTATCCACACTAACTGTTCCTATGGACACAGCCACCATTCACAAATGAAGCTAATATACTTCTGAAACTTGATTCATTTTACTCTCCATTGTGATATTGTGAACACCTTGCAGTTCCTTAGGAAAACCTGGACAGGGACTTCCCTTGTTTCCTAAATGCCTGTCCTTCTTTCAGTGTGAGGCTCTTGACTGAAGAATGAATTTGGATAAGAATGCTTCCAATTGTGGGCACCAAAGGCTGAGTTCTTTCCATGTCCTGTAGAGCATCCTTTGTTATGCTGGAGGAAGTTCCTGCTAAGTAGAGATGCCCTTAGCTCTAGACAGACTCTTAGGGAGGAGGGCCCAAAGTTCAAAATTCACCACCTTCCTCCTCGTGGTTCTTCAGAAGGAAGAGGGACCATTTCTATCACTTTCCTTCATCCCCTTTTTGCCATCTCTGTAGCAAAGGTCCTTTAGGTCAACATAGACAAGTTATTTTATGGCATGAAAATTGTTCATTTACCCTTTGGTGAATCAAAACACAAGAGACCATTGTGGTCCAGGTTATGAGAAGCGATTTGGTTAAAGATGCATCCTCCAAGGCCTTAGGCAGCCCAGAGTCTGCCCTGGGTTATAACTATAGTAGTAATATGATTGATTTCATCAGTAGATATTGGGACTAGAGGTCACATTATCAGCAGTCACACACCTAGCAAATATTCCTAAAAGACAAGATGGTATCCTTGGTTACTTGGATGACTACTTGGATGACTTGCAAGCTTACGTGTGTGCTTGACTGAGAAATTGTGTGGACCACCATCTGTAGCTTAGATGCTATTAGGAAAAGAAAAACTGCTTTTTTTTCCAACTATTATAATAGCCTGTGGCTGTTGGCATAGAATCGTGAGTTTCAAGCTGAAAGGCCACTTTAATTCCCCAATTCAAGCTTGTCACAGAGGCTGATTATGTGGGTAGAAATGGCTGCTGCCTTCAGTCCCAGCTTCATCCATTCCTAAAGAAAACCCAATTATAGTTCTTAAATTATCCAGCAAGCTTTCCAACAAAATTAGTAAAGTATAGTGTGTGTGTGTGTGTGTGTGTGTGTAAAAGAGAGAGAGAGAGAGAGAGAGAGAATGATGTTCACTAGGGATGTCTATTAACCATGACCTTGTTTGTTTTGTTCCACCGTGAGTGATACTTGTGTGTCAAGTCTCCAGGGCACCACTAAACCCTGAATGATGTTCCCAATGAAGACTAGGTTAGATTGCAGGTAGTTGCATTTGCTTCTCCTTTCCTGAGAATGGGTAATCACCTTTTATTTTTTCCTTAGGAGTGTTACTAGCAGTTTTATTGATTTCATTGAAGGGTGCATCCTCCTCCCGCCCCCATCACATTCATCTTGTCCAAAGTAAAGCTGAGTTAGAACAGGTGGTTTCATTAAAAAAAAAAAAAAAAAGTGTATCTGAAAAAAGAGCTTTGTCCAGAGTTGAGCACAATGTGGAACTTCCCTTTTGGAGAGCATGCATCTACAGACTCGTTTGGGTCTCAGCAACATTTTGGAGGTGAGTGACAGACACAGTGTGGATAACACATCTGGTTCTCAGGAAAAGGCCATATCTACAGTCTTCAGAATGGATAAGCTCCTGAGGGGAAGAGGTTTCCTTGTGATATGTGGTTTGCAACCGATTGTGGCTATGAGGTAGAGGTGTGTGGGATTGCATATTGTCCTCTTCTTATGGATACTTATGGAACTTCTTAGTTCCATTAGTAGAAGAGCTTACAACTGGATGAAACAGATGCTTTAAGTCTATTCTTTCAGAGTTTAAAACAGAAATAATCTCTTTTTTTTTTTTTTTTTTTTGGTTTTTCGAGACAGGGTTTCTCTGAATATCTCTGGCTGTCCTGGACTCGCTTTGTAGACCAGGCTGGCCTTGAACTCACAAAGATCCACCTGCCTCTGCCTCCCAAGTGCTGGGATTAAAGGCGTGCGCCACCACCGCCCAGCTCAGAAATAATCTCAAGGCAGGTAGCCATAAATTTCAGCAACTGTGAGGCAGAGGCCGTGGAGTGGGTGGAGGTCAGACTCATGGAGGTTAAGGAAAACATGATTGGAAAGGAAATATAAAGGAAAGAGGGAAAGTTATGCCTCTCTGAATAATTCAGGAAAGCAGATTTAAGCCCTACATGGCTATAGGCCATAAACTTCTACTCTAGGGTTGGGTTGTAAGAAGGAAAAGTCAGTACTTCTTTAATGAACTACTTATTTGCCCATCTCCTTAGCATGGCCTAAATTGAGTTCACGTCCTCAGGTATGCCCTTAGCCAGAGCAATTGACCCACTCAGCTGGAATTAGGTCTCTACCAGATCAGAGAGTCTAGTATCTTGATCAGCAGGTTTTTCTACTCTAACATGTTTATTTAATTCTTGATTCTGCTTAAGAGAGAAAACGTTTTTCTGAGCAGGGCTCATTTTCTTGGCATTTGTTTTCCTGTGCATGGCAGAGCCCTGGGTCCTGAGAGTGTACTCTGCTTTTTCTAGACTGCTTGTTCCCTGCCCTACTATGGGTACTTCATCTGGATGGAGCCTTTTGCCCAACTCTAGTTCCTATGGGATCCCAGGCCAAAGGTTCTTTTGAGATATTTGAGATTCTCAACTCTCTTCTAGTTTGTATTTTCTCACTGTCAATCATTGAATATGCTTTCGAGGCTGCTTAGTGACAATACATGCTTGCATACATAATAATTATTAAAGCCCAGTGAGACTGATAGCTCCGCTTTAGGGTTTTTTAAATTGCCATCCACAGTCAGGTTCAGCCATGGGATTCTATTGCCATCCATGGAACATCTTCCTGACCCTGAAGATGAACAGGAAGACACACACTGGAATGTATCCCTATAGTACAGATTCACCTTGGCTCTCCTCTGGTCCAGTCTCAGAACCCCACTGTAAACTGTCCATTATTTACTTTCCTCATCTCCCTAGCAGAATGGCTGAGATGAACATGTTAAGGAAAGGATGGTTTCAGAGGTTCAAGCCATGGTCACTTGGTCCAATGTGCTTGGGCAGAACATGAGGGCTGGAGCGTGTGGCAGAGGAACCTGGAGAGATGGCTCAGCGGTGCTTAGAGCATGTATGTTTCTTCTGGCGGGGGGGGGGGTGCTGAATTCAGTTCCAAGCACCTATGTCATGTTGACTGGGACACCTGTAATTGTAGCTCCATGGGATGCAACACCTCTAGCCTTCATGGCCACCACAAACATGGCACTCGCTTATAGAGACACACCTATGCACATGATTAAAATAAAGAAATTTGACCAAAAAAGAAAAAGAAAAAAAACAGAAAGAGAAGCAAACTGGGGAGTTGGTGCAACCTGGAAAGTCACCAGCAATGCTCACTTTCTCCAGCCATTTATCACTTCCTGAAGTTTCCACAACTTCCTCGAATAAGCCATCAGTTAGGGACTGTGTTAAAACACATGAGTCCGTGAGAGTTTCATATTGAAACCATGACAAGTTGACAATATTGTAAGTTAAAGATGTATTCAATATATAGGTCTCTGGAATATCTCAGATTAGCATCACAACATAATGTGGAGCGTGGGTGGTTTCTCCTAGCAACCGCAGAGCTCGCAGGGATCTGAGCCTCCCTGTCAGTGCCCACTATCACAAGAGAGGATTATGCTACTCATTAGCTCTAGAGAAGAACCAAATTAGGGACTAAGGCTGTGGTATCTCTTCCACACCATTATAAATTAGAAACACTCGTGAGTCCTGCACTGTTCAGTATTATGGGACCATATGCCAGATATTATTTGTTTAGACTTTTGGATTATCTTAATGTAAATAATACTGCAATTGATGTGCTTAAACATTAGCTTTTTCTCCTATGAAATTATCCTCAGGACAGAGATTTCTGGAAACAGTACTGCTAGAATAAGTATTGAACTTACACTAGAGTAAGTCTTCCCATGGTGCTGTCCAAGTTGTTCTTGTGAAGGGTTATGGCTGATTATGTTGCCTTAAATGAGAAAGTCGATGACCCATGACTACCGCATGCTATCATACTGAAGAGAAGGTACACCATGGTAGTTCCTCCCTGAATAAGAATAAACTATTGATAACAATGAAATTTTGTAATGTTTAATGTTTGGCAAATGCTCATCAATACCCTCTACACAGAAAGTGCACAACTCCTTCAGATTACAGTCTTTGTTGGATATGCCCACATGGCATCTTCCCACAGGGCCTCTATAGAAATGCTGACACATAGTCAACCTAGCAGGCACTCAGATCTGCCTCTTAGGTCTGAGTTTCTATCTGCCTCCCACTTGACTTCATTTGGTGAATGTCCTTGTGCTGTGTCCATTCATTTCCCCCAGCTTGCTGTGAGCCTTTGGTTTCATTTCTCCTATGGCCTCTTAACTTCAGGTAGTTCATACAAATACACAAAGTGTTTACAGTTGATGCATCACAGCCCAGAGTACTTTTTAGTATTTGTTTATGAATTCTAAGCCCCACACTTACCTTCAACATTGCAGGGAACAGCTAACTTAATATGCACAATGAGTTTCCACTTCACACTTCTGTAAGTCTCTCATGTCTTTTCCACTATCCTTCTGTGTTCTATTGGCTATGAGAGGATTCCGAGGATCCTTGCTCTTTCTAACAATGTCTGAGAATCTCACCTGGTCTCTCTAGTAATTACCGCTGGTCACTGCAACAGAAGTAAGTATCTTAGGGAAAAGGGTTTATGCTGGCTTGTACTTTTGGAGAGTTCAGCCCATGGTTATTTGGACCCTGTGTATTTGGACCGAACATTATGGTGATGAGAATGTGTGGAGAAGGCCGTATAGCTCATGGTAGATAAGAAGCAATGTATGAGGGCCCTGGATAAATACAATCATCCCAGCCATACAAGCAGTAGCACTCTTCTAGCTAGACCTCCACCTTCCTAAGTGCTGACAGTCAACACAGGAGCCTGAGCACTTCATGACAGGGTGACTAAGCATCCTCCTCCACACCTGTTTCTGTGATATCTCCATGTGTCATTGAAAAGGGAGTCAGGATATTCTCATACACATTGGTAGCTCTGGAGACAGAAATATAGCAGCTTGGGTAAGAGCTATCTGTGGGGGGTTGTTAGCTCTGAGACCTTACTAGCCAGAGTCACACCTGATGTGTGGAGTAGCTATAATTCCTGATTTGTGGTTAAACCTGTAGTCTTAGCATGGGAGCAGCACTGTCATCCTACAATCTTTATACGTAAATATTTATATGTGTAAGACAAAGTTTCCCTCTGGAGCCCTGGGTGGCATTGGACTGGCAACGCTCCAATTGTCTCAACTTTCTATGCTTCTATTACAGGCATGATCTACCACACCCTGTAGAACATAATTATTTTAATGATAAACCACAATAGTTATTGTAGCATTTATGAAAAGTGTAATTGCTAGCTTTGTGATTCCACAGTTTGAGCTTTCTAGAAAAATAAAATAAAGAGTGTTTCCTATATTATTTGTACTAAATGACTGAGTTAAACAAAACAAAGCATAGTTTGCATCTGGAAGCACAGAAATGGATGTGTCTCCCCCACAATCAGAGAGGCATCAGGTCAATGTTCACTCAGCATTTCAGACTGGCCTTTTTGTTATAGCTTCTATTACTTCCTAAGGCAGTTCATGCATGTGGTTTCTTGCCAAGATAATAAAACTTGTCACATCTCTTTTGTGTGTGTGCATTGATTCTATGGATCCACACACTAAGTGATTACTAAGTGCATGTGATTATAATTTTCCTAATAATTATTACTTGATTCATTCAGGATGGCATCTAAAACTTGGAAGAGGCACTTTTAGATGTTTATATTTTTAGGAGATAACTTGCAGTTACATTCCTCCTCTATAGTCCTTTTGAGCTCAACATGTGCTGTGAGCTTGACACTGTCTGTCCCTTTCTCGTTTCATGCTGTTTGTCCATTTCTCATTTCAGCTTATAAGTTACAGAACTGCCCAGACCCACCCGCATTCCAGAATGGGTTCATGATCAACTCGGATTACAGCGTGGGCCAGTCGATCTCCTTTGAATGCTACCCAGGATACATCTTGCTAGGCCACCCTGTGCTCACCTGCCAGCATGGCACTGACAGGAATTGGAACTACCCTTTCCCACGGTGTGACGGTAGGATCCTCATCTCCTTTGGGGATAACTGAGCTTCCTGGAGGTTGCACTATACAGGGACTATTCAGTGAATATGTAGTACTTCATTAGTTTAGTCAGAAGACCTGTAGTGAGGATCTCCTACAGTATGCTCTATTAAATATTTCAGAAAGATATCACATAGTAGGGCATTTAAAGAATGTACAGCCTTTACCCTTAAGGAAACTATGAAGACAACAAAGTATTAAATACAAACACTTAAAACTCAACTTCAGACACAGGAGCCTGAAAATCATCACAGGCTCCAGAAAAGGAAATGTGGTTACAGGGGACCACAAAACTGAAGGACTTAATCCTGGGAAGTCATTTTTCATTATTAGCTACTTGTCTTATTACTGTGTCAAATTTCCTGGCAAAAGCATCTTTAAGAATGCCCAGCTTAATCTGATGACAGTTTGAGGGTATCTTCCATCATGTTGAGGAAGCCATGGTGGTAGGAATGGGAGGCAGCTGGTCAGGAAGCACAGAGGAAGGATGCTGGTCCTCAGTGAAGGATGCTGGTACTCAGCTCTCTTTCTCCTTTTCATTCCATCCAGGATCCCAGCACATAGGATGGTACTTCCAGCATTTGATCTTCCTGTCACCATAATCTAGGAAACCCCCACCGAGGGCTGTTTCCATGCCCACTTTAAATCTCATCTAGTTGACGGTGGAGGATAACTATCACAGTGTTGTTTGTTCAACTTGGTTTTTTTTTTTTTTTTGGTTTTTCGAGACAGGGTTTCTCTGAATATCTCTGGCTGTCCTGGACTCGCTTTGTAGACCAGGCTGGCCTCGAACTCGCAAAGATCCGCCTGCCTCTGCCTCCCAAGTGCTGGGATTAAAGGCGTGCGCCACCACCGCCCGGCTTGTTCAACTTGTTATAGTAATCTCACTTTGCATTTGTGTTACAGAAAATAGTATGTTTTCATAGGGGACCTTGAAGGGCTCCCAGCATTTGTTGCTCTGAGACAGACACTGTAGGTGGAAGGAAATAGCATTACCAGAAGCACACAGTAGGAATTCTTCCAGAACGCTGAGGCCTAACTGTGTGCATTGTTTGGAGGGGTTAAGGTCAGTGCCTGGGCTCTGGCAGCTCCAAGGACCTAGACTTCGCTGTCCGTTCTCAATATGCCAACTTAAGAAACAAGTAATTGTGAAAATTTTGTGTTTGCTGGGGTCATATTGGGATGAGGACTACAGGAATAGTGACCACTAATAATCACCAGTCCACCCTTGAGGTTCTGACATAAGGCTTAGACAGAAGCCTAGAGGTGTAACTTAAGTAGTCTATGTCAAGGTTTGGTGCTGAGAACAACTGACCCGTCATTGTCTCAGCCCCAGCTCCTTGTGCAAGGCGATCAGAACTTTGAGACTCTGGCTGGCATCAGGTTCCAGACTTTTCCTTTTCCCAAAATGAGATGCCTGGGAAAATGTCAGTTTCTTCTTTCCACATTACTTCAGAGCCTGAGAACCACAGGGAGGAGCATGGTCCTATCTTCAGAGTACCTCCATCAGCCAGCCAGGATGGTCACGTGGTGACTCTGGTTTCTGGGAGCTGCTGGCATCAGGCTGTTGAGCATCTGTAGGATGTGGTCTAGGCTCACAGCCTGCTCTGCCTCTGAGCAGAAATTGCACTGCCTTACTTCGCTGTGGCTTCCTGACTTTTAGGAAGACTTAGGCCTTTCTTCACTACCAACCTAAAACAAACTGATGAGGCACAACATCAGGAGGAGGTTTCTGTATGTACCAGAGAGCTTACTGTCAGGTCTGAATCCTGCATTACACATGCAGCACCTTTGGATGAATAATAATGACATCTCCAACTCTATAGGCCTTTGAAATGCTAAGTACCTCCATCTCATTGGGAAGGGAAGGTACCTAGCTGTGATCTTTTACTGAAGCAGGAAAAAAATAAAATAAAAGCATATGGTGTACTTTTAAAACCCATCTCACCTATATTTTCCATTTTGATAATCTTAAGAACAACTATAAAAATCAGAAGCCTCTTAGCTGTATTTAAAAATTCAAAAACTTATTTAATTACATACAAAATAATTTATAAATGTGTCTGGGTTTTTGTTTCTCATTAACATATTTTAAATAATATGTATATCTACTTTGCATTTGAAAACTCTTATTTAGGGGTAAGGGTGCAGTTTAGTGCAACAAATGTTGAATGTGAGAAGGCCATGCATTCAACCCCATCTACACTAAAATAAGCCAAAGAAGGAAACACAATAACACCCTGTCAGATTGACAGCTGTCAATTACATTGACATTATCAGGATTTAAATCTTTTTTGATTTTCAGTTTTAACTTAAAACCTTTCAACTCACCCATAAAAGGTCAATTTCTTTATTTTACATTAGTATTAATGGGAAATTAAATATTTTATGTTATTTTTAAGCTTCATTTTCTAATACGAAAAAAACTGCTGAGTAAAATCAAGAGTCTTTGGTTTAGTTTAAATGTGATGTCATCTTTTTTGGCATTCTCTTTATATTTTAAGGTATTTTGTGCATATCTATGTATATCTGGGAGTAGTGCACATGTGCACGCATGTTTGTATATGGAGGTTAGAGGTCAGTATTGGTTATCTTCTTGTCAACTTCATTCTTTCAACTTTATTTTTGAGACAACTTCTCTCACTGAGCCCAGAACTCACAGATAGGCTAGATTGACTGCCTAGTCAGGAATCTCCTGGGATCTTTCTGTCCCTCCTAAGGCTGGGGTCACAGATGCCCACACAGAGCTATTTCAATAGGTGTTGGGGAATCTGAATTTGTCAGTGCAGCCAATAACTGGGAAGAGATGTTGAAATTACTTAAGGAAGTCATGTGACTTTCCAGAGTCAATGTAAGATAACATATTGACTACCTACTTTGGGAAACCCATCCATTTCCAGTGCCAAGCCTTTCCTATATAGTTGTGTACAGAGTCATGACTGACAGCTGGAAATCTCTCAGCTTTGTTGCCCTCAGTCCCCTGCCTTTTCCTCATGGACCAGATTGCCTCTGCATTAATCCTTCAGGAGATTACTACATGTTTCTAAACTGCCTCCCAGGAGTTCTAGCTCTCTGGCCAAACCCCTCACTAAGCAAGGATGTGCTGCACCACAGACTGAACCTGAACCTGGTAGAACTGATTTGTAATCCAGATACTCAGGAGCTTAAAGCCTTCCTGACCTCCAAGTGCATTCCAGTTGAACTTGGTCAACTTAGTGATATCATGCCTCAAAAAAAAAGTTTGGCTTTTTGGAAACAACCCAGATGCCCCTTAACCAAAGAACGGATTAAAAAAAAAAAAAAAACTGTGGTGCATCTACACAATGGAATACTACTCAGCTATCAGAAACAAGGAAATCATGCAATTTGCAGCCAAATGAATGGAACTAGAAAAGCTCATCCTGAGTGAGTTAACCCAGACTCAGAAGAATGCACATGGCATCTATTCACTTATAGTAGGATTTCAGCCATATAGTACAAGATAACTATCCTAAAACCAACACACCAAAAGGAACAGGAACATAGACTTTGTTACCTGTTAGTGGGACACTTTGCCCTAGTGGTGCTGCCATGTAGGCCCCCAGTGCATGAGGAAGCTCTTAGCCCTCATATGACTGCTGAACTGGAGGAGGCTGATATGTAGGGACTCCCTCCTCACTCTACAGGAGTAGGATAGGTGGGAGAGGGGGTAGAGACTGGGAGGGTGGGATCGAGAGGGGTGGAAAGAGGGCACTGTGATGGAGATGTAACTTGAAGTATTAAACATTAAAAGAAACAGACAAGTTACACTGAATAATGCTAGACTTTATTACAACTTCTCTCACCTGTGTGCTAAACCAATTCATATTAGTATGCTGAAGTGTTTATAGGTTAAGTTGTGCAAGCATCTGCCATATAAAATTAGTATATTTTTAGTTTATCTGAGTAAAAATTGATATCTAAAGACATACTTACTAAAGCAAATACAGGAAAAATCTGTCTTAATAAGAAACTGAGGGCTGGAGAAATGGCTCAGCGGTTAAGAGCACTGGCTGCTCTTCCAGAGGTCATGAGTTCAATTCCCAGCAACCACATGGTGGCTCACAACCATCCATAATGAAATCTGGTGCACTCTTCTGGCCTGCAGATATACCTGCAGACAGAACACTGTATACATAATAAATAAATCTTTAAAAAAAAAAAAAAGAAACTGAAGGCATTTCTGTCCTCTTTTTTATTATTATTATGTGTGGGCCTCCCACACATGTGTGCACATGCAACGTGTCACTTGTATTAGGACAACTTTGTGGAGTTGGTTCTCTCTATCCACATTTACCTAAGTTTTATGTAATGAACTCAAGTTGTCAGGTTACATACCTTTACCTTCTGAGCAATCTGGCTTTCTGTCTTCCTTCCCTTCCTCCTCATCTCCCTTCCTTCCTTCCTTCCTTCCTTCCTTCCTTCCTTCCTTCCTTCCTTCCTTCCTTCCTT
>CAJQZJ010033660.1:2445715-2514545 GCA_907164525.1 Lophiomys imhausi | reverse complement strand
TGTGTGTGTGTGTGTGTGTGTGTGTGTGTGTGTGTGTGTGTGTGTGTATTGTGTCTTCAGTAAATTCCAAGATTTTTGTGACAAAAATTTGACAGTCATGGAAGACTCTTGGTGGTGACCAACATTTCTAGCCTTGGAATGACTTCAAAGTTGGCTTGTGCCTGTCACTGTCTATCTTCACTTGAATGAAGTACAATGATTGGTTTTGGTCAACTTAACACAAGCCTAGACATATCTTGGCAAACGGAATCTTAATTTAGAAAATGAACCCACCAGTTAGTCTATAGAAAAGTCTATGGGGGGGTACTGTCTTTTTAAAAATATTTATTTATTGCTTCAGATTACATCTCCATCACAGTGCCCTCTTTCCACCCTTCCCAGTCCCGCCCTCCCACCCTGTACCCCCTATCCCTTCCATCCCACTCCTCTAGGGTGGAGTGTCCCTACATATCAGTCCCCCACCCAAGCTCAGCAGTCATATGAGAGCCAAGAGCCTCCTCATACACTGGGGGCCTACAAGGCAGCACCACTAGGGCAAAGTGTCTCACTGACAGGTAACAAATCTATGTTCCTGTTCCCTTTGGTGCATTGGTTGTAGTATAGATATCCTGTACTATATGGCTAAAATCCGACTATAAATGAATAGATGCCATGTGCATCCTTCTGAGTCTGAGTTAACTCACTCAGGATGGGCTTTTCTAGTTCCATCCATTTGGCTGCAAATTGCGTGATTTCCTTGTTTCTGATGGCTGAGTAGTATTCCATTGTGTAGATGTACCACAGGTTTTTTTGTTTTTTTGTTTTTTTGTTTTTTTTTTTTTATCCATTCTTTGGTTGAGGGACATCTGGGTTGTTTCCAGTTTCTATTTCTAGCTATTACAAATATGGCTGCTATGAACATAGATGAGGAAACGTCCTTGTGGTTTGGTGAGGAATCATTTGGATGTAGACCCAGAAGTGGTACACTGTCTTGATTAATTATTGATGTGCCAGAGCCTCATCCACAGTGGGTGGTGCTATTCCTCAACAGCTGTCCTGAATTCTGTATAAAAACCTATTTGAGCAAGCCTTGGGGAATAGTCCAATAAACAGCATTCTTCCATAGCCCTGCTTCAGTTCCTGCTTCTAGATTTTTGCATTGAACTACTGCCCTGGCTTTCCTTCATGTTGGGCTATAATCTGTAAGTGGAAATAAACTTTCCTCTCAGAGTTGCTTTTAGTTATGGCCTTTATCAGGGCAGTAGAAAGCAAACACACGAATTTTAGGCTGTGGTGTTATGTGGCCATCTCACTTTTCCAGAAGTAAAATAATTGCCATAGCAACAATAAATGACAATTTTAAGTACACTCAAAGTGGACCAGTTGCTGTGTCTGCACATAACCAAACACTGGTAGATTTGGCTGTGTTTTTGTAAGTATACTTAAGAAAATTTATCTTGCTTCCTCAGTACAGATCTGCAAAGTATTGATAATGTCTTTGTTTTGAGGCAACTAGACTTAACTGCTACTCTTTCAGAAGCTTAAATAGGCTTTAGCAATGTGACAGAAAACAAAACTACTTAGTTCCCCATTTATGTCTAATTTCCACATAAGCCACCACACTGGATAACTCAATGGATTATCAGCTCAGCCACAGGCAGTGACTGACAGGATTTCTTTAATTGTATGGGAATGACTATCCTAAGGGATTTTGAAGACTTGAAGAATATATTAAGTGAGACTGAGATAACTTATAAGTACAATTGTCCTGAAGGTACCAGATTTGGGGGGAATAAATTTGACAAAGAAATAACAGGCATATTTCACAGTTATTTCTTGCAAGGGGAAATTTTGACTTTAGATATCAGAATCATCACCTACTTCTGAAAATTAACCATCTTAGCTTATTTTCAATGTTTCCCTTTTCAGCTCCCTGTGGGTATAATGTGACATCACAAAATGGTACCATTTATTCCCCTGGATTTCCTGATGAGTACCCAATTCTGAAGGACTGCCTGTGGCTGGTCACTGTCCCTCCAGGTCATGGAGTATACATCAACTTCACCTTGCTGCAGACAGAGGCTGTAAATGACTACATCGCTGTCTGGTAGGACCCCTCCCAGGAAATGGCAGTCCCCTCTGATGGTGGCTGAGCGCTTGCCTCTGATTTGTTAGGTTGTGTGTTTACAAGTGATGTATCTGGGCATATCTTGAAAAAGGAATTCACCAACAAAATCAAGCAATACAGAAGTAATTTTAAGGCATATGTCTAGTTTGCTATTAGATGGACATAGACAGATGGTTTGAGTGTATTGGAACAGACATGATTATTTTATTTCACATTTTATGTTAATTAAATTATTGGTAACATTTTTAAAGTAAGGTCTCACTCTGTAATATAGGCTAGCCCTCAACTTGTCTCATATCTTCTTGCCTCAGCCTTCTGAGTGCTGGAATTGCAGGTGTGAGCCACCATACTTGGCTCATTCCACAGTTTTAAGGATATGTGTGTGTGTGTGTGTGTGTGTGTGTGTGTGTGTGTGTGTTTAAAGAAAAGTTTTGATATGCTTTCTCTTTAAGAAGTTAAATTTTGAGTTGTTTAGGAATCAAGAGGGTGTTCTGGATCTAAGAAGATATTTTTAAAATTATGAGGCAAGTTAGTATGAAAGCTGAGTTAGATATAGAACTTTAAACTCATGGAGATGGTTAGATAGTAGAATGTTAAAGTCAGGTGCCAAATACATATGGACTGGACATTGGGAATGTATGCTAAGCCATATAACTCTTATAATCGTGGCCTATTTATTTCTGTTGTTTTGTATTGTATTTATAGTTATAAGAAAAAGAACCATTATTTGGACTGAAAGGGAGAGCTGTTGGGGGGAAAAATAAATATCTTAAACTAAAAAAAAAAAAAAAGAAAAAAAAGAAGAAGGGAAGAGGATGGGGGGGTTGAGGGGGAGGAGGGTGGAAGGGTGGGACTGGAGGGGGGAGTAGGGAGGGGATTGTGATTGAGATGTAACTTGACGAAATAAAAAATAAATTATTTAAAAAAAAAAGAATGCATGAAAGAACACTTAGGAAATGTTTCCTTGGGGCATTCCGCACCCTGGAGTGCATAGGCCTGGTTTCCCATGAGCCTTGCAGAGGAATCTGGGTCAGGATGTGAGAAATGTAAATATACCAGGTGGAACCTATGAAAATGACCTGCCCCCCCTTAGAGATCTCAGGTACAATTTAAAGGGGAAGATGAAATGCGTATTCTCCTGTGTACTATGATGAGAAAGCCAGAACATACCCAGAAGGGTAGCCCTGCTGAACTGACAGGTGACCTGTCTGTGTGCATCTGTGATGTATGATACGTGATGTGTAAGCATTTGTGATGTATCTACATGTTTTATGCAATGCTTGTGCACATTTGGGTTAGATTTCTTGTTTGTGTGTGTCTGTTTGAAATGAATACCTATGGTATGTCTGTATCTGTGTATGTTTGCTTGTGTCTATATATTAATGTATGATTGCCATATGTGTGTGTTGTATGTGTCTATATGTGAATGTCTACTTAGGTCTATGTATGAATGTATGGTTGTCATATGTATGTGTTGTGTGTATCTATATGTGAGTATGGTTTATGTTTATGTCTATATTGTGTGTGTTTGTGAATGTATGCATCACTTTATTGCTTGTTTATGTGTGTCTGCCTGTGTGTGATACATATGTGTGCATGGAGGGTGCATCATGTGGCTGAATTCTTACTATAGCTCAAGGAGCAAAGGAAAGTGTCCTGGGTCAGAGGAACAGATGCTTCAGGGCCTTACCATTTTGTCATGGTAAATGACATGGAGCCATATATAGGAGAGTCACCATGGATGATCCAGGTGAAGCTGCCTCCCCAGGCTGCAATGCTAGGTCTTGAAGGGCAGTTCTGAGGTGCAGAGCTGGTAGCTGTAGAGATGAGACACCAAGGGTTGCTGTTCCACAGCAAAGCAGTAAAGTAGCAGCATCACCAAGCAGTAGATCCATGTAGATCCCACTGCATGGACTCCTGTCATAGCAATTCATGGATGTTCACTGCCCACAATCAGAATGCTAATGGAGGCAAGAGATGGTGCATGGTGGTGAACCTCCTGTACACCAAGCATCTTATTACTAAAGTCAGTGCCAGGGCAATGCCATATTTTTGTTTTAATATTTTAATTCAGCTATAAAACTTTATATATGTATATTATATACATATATATATATACATATATATATATATATATCATTCTTAAGAAAGTGATCACAATTGTGTACTTGAAAATGTAGTTGTTAGTCACTGACACTACATAAGTGTCTCTGAGGAAACTAGTATGCCCGCACCTTTCCTGATCAGCCCTGAGTTCTATCTGCATACGGGCCACAGTGGGAAGCTGGCTGCACAACCTCAGCTGTGACACTGAACTTCTTCCGCTGATGGCCCCATTCCTTTCCCAGGGATGGTCCTGACCAGAACTCACCACAACTCGGTGTCTTCAGTGGAAACACCGCTCTTGAGACGGCATACAGCTCCACCAACCAGGTCCTGCTCAAATTCCACAGCGATTTCTCCAACGGAGGCTTCTTTGTCCTCAATTTCCATGGTCAGTTTATCTTTTCCTTCAGTGTCGGGGGAATAGAGTCACAGGGAAGCTCCCTACTGTGCCCACACACTTTATCTCCAGTTGTCCCAGAGCCTGTTCAGTTGTCCCACGTGAACGCCAGAGTGTCCTGGAAACTTTTTGTGGTGGACAGTATCTGATATCAGATCGTTTTGGTAGCTACCTGGGGTTCATTTCTACATAAATACAAATGAGATCCTGTTGTAGAGACCATTGTAATGCATTTGACTTACATGAAGATATGCATGTCCCCAATTCTAAGGAAATGTCATAGAAACCATCATATAATGACTAATGCACCAATACCAACCTCATACGTCCCTGAGAGCAGTAGGGCAAGATGACCAGCCCCTCATCGCTGATGATCCCATAATCTTCCTCAGGACAAGAGACAGATGAGCTTATCTAACCTAGCAAGGCTGTGATGATATAATTTCAGTGATGATTTCCAAAAGAGGGAAAGTAGGTGTCATATTAATTGGGTGCCTTCATTCCTTGGGCTTCAGGTATATTTGGGCACTAAACAGTCAAAGTCAGTGTTTGGAGAGAGTGACTTACACATGCACATAACCTTGTAACTTGATCACTCAGAAAAGATAACCAGAGCTATTATCCCTTTTTATAAACCTGTAGCATTTCAACTGAAGAGGTGCCCGCCTCCCCCAGCAGTGCCACAGGCTGACCTGTTTACAGAAGATGAAGACTTTGAAATAGGTAACATGTCTCTGCTTTCCTCCATTCCACACCATGGGGTCTGGCTTCACGTAGCTTCTTCTGATGCAGACTTCAGGCAAACTGGTAACCATAAGAGAAAACTGTTCCAAAACAGTATAGGGCCTTGTACCAAATTACTTACTGTCACAGCTTATGTTTTGCTCTTGGCATTTCAAGACTTTTTGTTCTGTTGCATTACTATTATTTTTCTTTACATTTTCAGAGTCTGTCTTGGAATATGTTTGACTGTAAATAATGACCTTCAAATGAGAAGTCAATGCAGGATTCACTTAATGATAATATTTAGATATGTGACCACTACTTTGTTTTTAAACATAGTCTCATTCATTAGTCATCTGGTCCTGTTGGGAAAACAACCACAGCACATGTTGACAGTGTAATTGTTAGAACCCAAGATTTCTCAGTGTCTCTTACAAAACTGCATTCCTGTGGTCACACTGTATTGCAGAATGTTGGTCAAATCCCTTGGTCCAGTTCCTGCTCTATTCAAGATGGCCAAGCTAATTGGAACAAGGAATTTCCCTGGTCAGGATCATTAGCAAGCCCTGCTGGGTTTGCTGAAACCATTCCCTCCTTTCACTCTGCAGCCTCACTTAGATCCCAGACATCTAGGGCACTTCTGTTTATTTAGCAGGGCATTTGAAAAGTGGGACAAATGGTTATATGGGTCAAGGAAGGGGACAGCTAGACATGATCTCTTTTTAGTACTATTAAGTTGTATAAGCGAAGATCTGGAAACTGGGCTCTTTAGAGACATACATAGAGTGAATGCAGATGCTCCGAATGGTTTGCTCATTGACATAGTTCATTAAGCAGTCACAAATGATTGTCACAGTCACAACAATCAAATGTTCTGGGAATATCAATCCCAGGGTGTTTGGGTTGATTCTTTCAGGGGACTTCGTGAAGTACCAGTGCCACGCTGGGTACACGCTGTCAGGGAGCGACACGCTGACTTGCAAGCTCAGCTCACAGCTACAGTTTCAAGGCTCTCCACCCACCTGTGAAGGTACGTTGGAGCCTGGTGCTTCAGTTGCTCTGATGGTCTGTGGGGATGGGTTTGAATTTGGACCAGGTCTGTGCTGAGCCAGTCCCACATTGTGAACAAGCTGACAACACAGGTATTGGAAGGCACTTTGACCTTTAGCTCATCCCCAAAAATAAACCTGAGTCACACTTTTCCTAACCAGTTCATCATGGAAATGTTCAAATCCAGAAAAATTGAAATATTAAAGAGCAGCTGACACCCATTGCAGATGTCACAGCCTGTCTCCACATTTCTCCAGTATGCCCCATGTTTGGGGTCTCGAGAAAACTGAGCATCCTGAGGTTTCCCTGCCAATATTTCACCTGGATTTAGGTATCTGATGTTTAGCACTTAGTAAATAAAAATGAAATAGATCCACTTTTGATTTTGTATGTGCTTCTAGCGTAAACTGACCATATACCAGGACTTAGATAACTTACCATTAAAGAGCCGAGTTCTAGACTGCATCTGCTGGTCTGAAGACTAGTATAAAATTAGACCACTTGAGAAATGTGATTTAGAAGGGACCCCTTCCAAGCACAGTGGGTCCGTGTAGGTCAGACAGGCCCCCTTTGTTCACTGCCAGTGTGTTTAACTTCCTCAACCAAGGTTCTGAAGGGAAGCACCTGGGTCACCTTGCGAGCAAGATGCCAGCCATCTCCACTGTTCTAGAAAATGGGCTGCAGTTAGGAATGAATGACCACTAAATGTTCACAATGACTTGGGTCACTCAAAATTTCACTTGAGAATCACTAAGCAGAGGGAGCTGACTGTGCTGGAAAGCTACTATACTGGACATGACCACCCTGGTCTGCTCCAGGCAGAGTGAGCTTCAAGTAGATGAAACCATGACATCTAAGTGCTCTGGAGCCAAGCTAGAGTTAGGAGACCTGAGTCGTTTTCTTCGGTAAACCGAGTGTCTGTACTGACACAGTGGTAGTGATCTTGGGATTCTCTTCACAAGAGGAGAGAATACACACTGTTAACTTTTGCCACTGTACACTCACAGGTAAACCTTCCCATTTTAAAGGCAGACTTCAATCTCAAAATTTCTCAGGATGGAGGGTTTCAAACGAGCCTAGAAAGGGCATGCATATTGTTTAGTATTTCGCTCACAGAATGAGGACCGATCCTTCATTATATTATCCTGTCTAGGTTAACTCCGTAACTATTGAAATGAAGTTTAACTTATGACCATCCACAAAACAGAGTAAGCCCACATGACTCAGTCCAGTATCTGAGTTCCTTGTGCACAACACCCACCTGTGCATGCAGCCTTCCACAGACTCAACTTCTGCTCTCTCTGGAGGTTGGAAGCCTGTGACTTCCCACCTCTGTAACTATTGTTTCCAACAGCCCTGGGCTCTGTCTCCTTCTGAAGCCAATTCATTAAAAAGAGATGAACTGAGAACAATCTTAGTTGTGTTTCTCTGAGCAACTCATTATTTTGAAAGATCTCAGATGCCTGTCTTATACCTGACCCTAACCACTTAAGCACTTAATTATAATCTTTCTCTATTATCTAATTATTTTGTAGGGATCAAGTGCAGGTCAGTCCCTCAATAAATTCTTGATGGAAAATCATGTTCACTTTGAATCTTACTTTCTTGGGTGTTATACACACTCTTATCAGCTCTCTGAAATTTGCCAAGAGTTTGGGGGAAGGGTAATAGAGAGGATTGAAGACTGAGGTCTGGAAGGTCCCAGTGTATGCTGAGAGCATAGCACCATGTTAGATGCTTCCTTAATTCAGAGAAAACTGAGCATGACAACAAAGTAGTACTTCCCATGTTCAGTAAAACAACAACAACAAAAAAAAATGTGTTTTAAAGGAGACAGAACAATAAACAAGCACCAGATTCAGGACAAGGTGCATGGCACCCCAAAAAGAGGAGCCGACTCTCCTTTTGGTACTTTGGGGAAGAACTGCTAAGAGGGCTGGCTCTCTCAGAGCCTGGCTTTTAAGAGGTCTTGAATGACACGTACCTTCATCCTTCAGACCATTAGGAGCTCATAATAGTCTTCAGAACATGCACTAAAAATAGTTGTGAGATAAGCTCACTGTGTAAGGACACTTGTCACCAAGCCTGACCCCCTGAGTTTGATCCTTAGGTCCCACATGGTGGAAGGAGAGAATGAACTCCCAGGCTTTGTCCTCCAACCGCCACATGAATGCTGGGACACGTGTATCTCCCCTTCTCCCCCCTCCCCTCCCTTTCTCTTCTCTTAGAAACACATATCTGGGTAGGTTCCCCTTTATTCCCAGCACCCAGGAGGCAGGAGCAGGCAGATCTCTGTGGGTATGAGGCCAGCCTTGTTCGAGTAAAGAAAATTGTCTCAAAGGCAAAACAAAACAAATAAAAACAAAACTGGGCAGTGTTTCCTAAAGGGGCTCTGGCTCTGTTTGGTGATGACATTCATCTGGAGGCAGCAGAAAGGAGGCACTAAGAAGGGCAGTGTTCTTCCCACATGGCCCCCCAATCCCCACAGGCTTCAGACTTCAAAGCATCCATTTTCCTAGGGTCTTCCTAGCTTTCATACTTATATTATCCCATAAGTGTTTTTATGGATTAATTATTATTGCTTTTAAAAAAGTGTCTTATTATGTAGTCCTGGTTGCCTGAAACTCACTGTTTAGACCAGGCTAGCCTTGAGGTGCACTAAGATCTTCCTGCCTGAGCCTACAAGTGCTGGAATTAAAAGTGTGCACTCCCATGCCTGTTAAGAGTTAATCTTTTTTATTTGTTGCTCTTGTTTTGTTTTTGTTATGGTCTTTCTATGTCACCCTGGCTGTCCTGGAACTCTTATATAGACCAGCCTGGGAGAACTCACAGAGATCTGTCTGTCTCTGTCTCCAGAGTGCTGGCATAAAAGGCGTGCACATCCACACCAAGCCAAGGAGTTAATCTTAATGACCACAAATCCTAGTTCAAGTTCCTAACCCGAAGTTATTTTTGCTAATGGCCTGCAAGATGTATTAAACAATGTGCTTCATGCTTTTAAGCCTTGCAGCTGATTTTTCTTTTTAAAAAGTAATTGAGTATGCCTGCGAAAAGGAGGTAGCTCCAGTTGCAGGCAAACTCCTGTATGAGGAATCTCTGAAGGCCCTTCTCCAATGTCTCTTGAGGTGCATGGGGCTTTAAAGGTATCACTGTTGCTAGAGAACTGAGAAGTTAAGCTTCAGGAGAGAGTTGAAGCCTTCATGCTTGCTGGGTTACTCCTGGCAACAGTTCATGGCAGCTTCCAGGAAGGGGTTAGCTCCCAGGAAACAGCAGGGAGGACAGGAGGGAACAAAGACATTTGGCCTCATCAGGAAATATGTTCAAATATATTTTTAAAATAATATTTGTGCCTGAAAATAATAGCTTTAAGTGTTAAAGAAAATTGATAAAATGGCTTTGCTCACATTTTCATTTCATCGTCTCTACTAAGAAAAAGAGAATGTTTTAAGAACAGAAGGAATAAGAACGACTCCATTCAGGGCTGCGTCTGATTTGGATAGCTGCTCTGTGCCCCAGCCCTGGAGGTGTCAATGGCTTTCCAGGTGGCATTTAGCAACTCATTGCAAAGTTTCCTAGTTCCAGATGGTCTGAAGTTCAGTCTCATTTAAAACTGTAGTTGCAGTGGTAGGATATACAAGGTAGAAGCCTGGCTGAATATTTCCCCAGTGAAACACAGAGAACAGACTCTACTTGGTGGCACCTGCCTGCTGAGAAAAGGAGGGTAGGTAGCCAGGACTTTTTCAGTTCTATGACACCTTTGTCCATATGGCACCTTCTATTTAAGAAAGACTTTTACATCTGCCCCATCTCACTTAACCCTGAGGGGCTGTTACGACCCTCTATTTATAGTAGAGGCAGGAAGAGTTTTGCCTTTCATTGCCACATGGACACAGATCTGTGGAATTCCTGGGACTGTATTCTCAAGCCCACACACTGTGCACAGGCACAAAACCCGACCTACGTGATGTGCTCTTTATAAAAAATATCAGCATGTCCAACCTGCGGTGGGCAAAGTAAATTTCGCAAAGTGATGTTGTCACTGAATGATTGGGTTTGCATCTTAGTGAGCACCGATACAAAATGTACAACAGAAGATAAAACAGTGGAGTGATTTATTTCCCCCATGTAAGGAGGATGGGAGTGGGATTATTTCCCAAGCAAAGCTCTCTCCAGTGGAAAGAATCATGGGTGAATCTTATTGCAGGAACCTATTTGCATTCTCATAGGAAACCGTATGAGGTGAGGGCAAATTCTTCTGCATGCTTAGTACAAGTGTATATTATGAAGCATGCTCACTTTGAGGTCATAGTTCAAGAAAAAGGTGGGTGACAGATAATTGGGCATGCTTAGCTTAAAGTCATAGAGTATGTAGTCAAAGGTTTAGCAAGAAGACCCAGTTCTGCTGAGTATACTGGGTTATACTGTGTTATACTGAGCAAAGTTTTCTCTAAGTTGCTTAGAAGAATAAACCGGAATCCTTACTGATCTAAGTTGATTCTTCCAATTTTCTCCATCCTTAGTTAAAACAAAAGGATAGAATTTGGATGATATGTCAGTGCAAGAGCTTCTCCATTTTATTTGCTTTCTTTTTCTGATGTGAGAAAACAAAAACAAAATACAAGATCAAAAGCACCTGATAGAAGAAAATTTGTTTTGACTTACGGTTCCAGTGGGATAAGAGTCCATCACAGTGGGAAGGCAGGCCAGCAGGAGCAAGAAGCTCACATCTTTTATGGCAGACACAAAGCAAGTAAAGAAACTGGAAATAAGGCCTGGCTCTCTACCCTCAAGGCCCGCTGCCAGTGATGTACTGCCTCCAGCAAGCTGTACCTCCTAAGCCTCCCCAAGCAGCATCACCACTGTGGACCAAGTGTTCCATGCTTGAACCTATGGGGACAACTCTCATTAACGCCACTATACCCGGAAGGTGTCAACCCCATATGGTGGCTAATAATGTCACCACCATCACTGTGGAAAATAGAACTTTTCACTGAGTTCTTTCTATGGCTTTTGTTTGGAATTATTTTCAGTGGTATTGCTGTAATTAGTTTATACTGTGAATATGTGAATATTTTAGGATTTTGACCTAAAATATATTTTAAAAGGTCCTGGGATAGATATAAATGCTTATGTTTTGGCCTAGAAGTCTGCTGAGCTTTAAGGTATACTTCAGTTAGACTAGCCAAATGAATCAGCAGCCTTCCAAGAATATATTTAGGAATGACATCCTGCAAACTTGTCCCACCTGTTTAACAAATGTCTTCATTTTGTAATGTAAGTGTAAATAACACACAGTCAACTCATTAAAATGGGAAAGTTCACCAAATGAGATGCACATCTTTAACAAAAGCTTTGGGAATAGTTGGTTCCTGATCTGCTTAAACTCTGTGAATGGCACTGATGTATCACTTTTTGTATGCTATGGCCGATCAGTGTCCCTTAGTAGCTATATAAGCAAAGCACTTCTGTGATATAGTTTAATTTAGCAATGAGAGATAGCATTAAGGAACTCTTTTGGTGATTTTACATTTAAGTTTTTTTTTTAAGTTAGCCTAGAAGTAGCTTGATCAAAATAGAAGAATGAGGAGAAAAAGTCTCACCAAACTTGCAACATGTTAGTGTTTCAATAAACGAATTTTTACCTGAGAAATCATGAGTCCTGATGAAAATTGTAGTAAACAGTCCAGGGTGGGATTGGACAATGTTTTTCTGATTCATTTCATACCTAAATGGTCACATCAAATATTTAGATTTTATTTATCCAAGTATAACAAGAGTCAGAATAGAAATAGTATTTTTTTCTATTATAAAGAGACACATTTTGATATATTGTATTAACCATGGAATATCTGTCTTTATTTTTGCATTGGGGTATCTTAGAGTGCTGTGATGAAATTCATGGAGCCTAGAGGTGGCCAGTGTTGTGTAAACCCAGTAGAAGGTACACACTTCTCATTATGACTCTACCACTCTGGGAGGTATCTGTGTCCTGCATTAAATATAACTACTGTATCCTGTAGTTAGAGATCTATAGACTGCCTTCTCCTCTCAGGGGATCCTGTGTAGAAAGACAGAAACCCACTCCACCATCAACAATGGATTCATTGTGTTAACACAGACTTCTGTTTGTCTCTTTTCTCTTTAGCACAGTGCCCAGCAAATGAAGTACGAACAGAATCTTCTGGGGTGATTCTCAGTCCAGGGTACCCAGGCAACTACTTTAACTCCCAGACGTGTGCTTGGAGTATTAAAGTGGAGCCAAACTTTAACATTACTCTCTTTGTGGACACCTTTCAAAGTGAAAAGCAATTTGATGCACTGGAAGTGTTTGATGGTAAGCCTCTTCAGTGTATGTATCTCAGCATCCTGAGGGTCATTAATGAAATTTCCTTCTTAATGTCTCAGTTTCAAGCTGGGTCAGACTTGTTTAATTACCTCTTCCCACAACAACAACAGCACAAATGAATCATGATAGGGCTTCTGCTTTCTCAAATACCCGGCAACCTTCAAACAATACTATTTTACTGTCCATGTTGCACATTTTCTACAGGTGAGTATGTATGTGTGTGTATGTGTGTGTGTCTGTGTGTGTGTCCATGTGTGTGTTGGTCTCTATGTGTGTATGTTACATAGATTTGTGGGATACCACAGGACAAGTAATAGTTCTAGAAGACTTTTAGCATGCTAAATGTCTACTTTATTAAACATGCATGGAATGAGTGGCTCACACAGACATCGAGGTTGCAAATGTTGCTGGTGTCTTTACAGAGCTGTTTTATTTAATGAAATCGAGTGAGCTTGATGCCCAACGATGCTGCTTTCAACACCAGGGTTCTGGTTTATAAATGCTAATGAGCATCTTAATACAGTAGTGCAGGTGGCTGGATCATCGTCTGAGATGGAACTAAGGCCAATGTTTTTCTTTGTACAGAAGATTCATCACTTCCAAGCGGAGTAAAACCAAACCCAGTAATGTGTGGCCAAGATCACAGGGCTTTCTTGGGTTCCCATGGATTTGTCATTGGGCTCAGATAAACCACAATCTATTCAGTGATGTTAATAAGTGCTCTAACTGATTTTGTGCTTCTGTGAATCTCACTAACTTGATGGGCCATGAGAAGGAGCTCACTTGTGTGGATTGACCCCCAGGAGACAAGTTTTTCAGATTGTCGTACTGGAAATGAAACTCTCAGTCTTACATATAGAAATAAACAAACAATACATAAAGTAAAACAGCCACATATTGTCTCTGTGCCTATGTACCAGTACAAAGGGTGTATTCCTATTTGTGTCAGGGTTAGTACTGCTGCGTGAGCGATTGTTGCAAGCTTCTGTCTCCTCTGTTTCATTTGAATTGGAATATGAAAGGCAGTACTTTCATGCAGAACCCTTACCAGTAGTCTGCCCCTAATTGCTCACAGTCTGGTGTTGACTGAATAGGACCAGACTAAGACCAAGATCAAAAGCTCGAGAGTAGACCACAAGGTGACAGCAACAGACTCTGTCAGGTTGGTTAGCAGTGGCTCATGGCTTACATCACTCTGCTTTCAGATATTTTTCCATGAAGTGACAGGTCAGAGTTCTGTAAGGAGAACTTCTGCAAGTGGTACCATTTTTTCTGCACCCATCTTACTTTGGCGACATGGGTGCTATTTTATATTTCACGAGCTGAGAAGAAGAAGGCTGAACATGCTGACTGTGACATTTGCTCAGAGTGTATTACTGTCTGTGGGTCAAGTGTGGATTTTCCTCACTTTCTTAATTGTCATAGAACTTAGTGAAGCATGGTGTCTGAGTCCCAGTTGTGGTTGGCTGGGCCATCATTGGCTTTCCTGGCAAATGTTCCTGTCCTCTCCTTTCTAGGCTGTGCTTTGCACACGCTAGGTAGAGGCACACTTTCCAAGACAGGCCCAAGCACTACAGTCTAGACAGAGAGCAGATGGAGAAGGGTAAGCCATTGGATGAGGGACTAGGAACTCTTGATAATGCGCCATTGCATCCTGTCAGTAAAGATGGCATTTAAAGCATGGTGAGCTCAGGATAACTAATGTCCCAGTGACATTGTGTTCTGGAGGGTCCATGATCTTGCTTAGCAGTCATGAGCAGATCTCACACAGCTCATACTCTACCTTCTTCCACACTAAGTGAGGTCCCTTCTGTAGGGAGTAGGCAGGGCACTTCACTGTCACTCTTTGGGGACCGTCTTTCATAACAAGAAGAATCATTTTCAGAGACTGTCCACACCAACTTCCACGCATGTCTTTACTTTGTTGTTTTCCCTCGTGTGTTCTTGCAATTGCTATAAAGTCCCTGCTAGGATACATCAGAAAATATGTTCTCACACTTGGAAAATGAGAGTCCAGGGTTTAACTGTGGGGAAACTGGTATCTCTGAGCCTCTCCTTGGCATGTAGATGTGTCCTCTTCCCATGGTCACCACATGGTTGTCCTCTGTGTATCTGTATCCCTATCTCTTCTTATAACTCATCATTCAGGCTGCAGTCAGGGCCACTCCTGTGAACTCATTATAATGTAGCTCTGTCTATATAGAGCACATATCCAGGGGTGGTCACTTTCTCAGTCATTGAAAACAGGAATTTAATGAATGCGTATGCAGATTCCAGAAGAGCCTTGCACAGTTTTATCTGGGGTAAGTCCCTAAAAGGGATTTAGGAGTAAGACAAAGTGAAGCTGTGATTTTTCAGTATTTTCCATGAATGGAAATTTTATGTGAGTCAAAGTGGGGGGTGGTGCCCCTTGCCCTGATAAGTTTAGATTATGAAACGCCACAGGAGGCTCATTCTTCTATTCTCTTACATATTTCCCATGAAATGCAGAAGAGCCAGTAAGGTTTTTAAGACAAGGAGATGTTGTTGCATCCACAAATAGAAAGGAAGCTAAGCATCAGTTCTATTTCTGAAAAGCAATTTCTCTCCCAAGTGACATGATGATATAGTCATAAGAGTTACACTGGGCATTTAATAACCCTGCTGTATAAAAATTTTTGAAAACTTTCAAATATACAGAATGTCAATGATCATTTTTAGAATATTTTCACATTTCCTGGATATTCTTTATAGAAGCACAGAGAGTCATTTAGAATGTCCACTGATGCACACACCCCCTCCTTGTTCTAATGTGGACACTTGTATTCTAAAGAAAGAGCTAAGTGGGTCAATGTTATGGGTGTTTCTATAATTCATTCTTTACCCCTCTACTCATCTATCAATTCACCCACCATCTATCAATCCACCTCCTCCTCCATCAACCCTCCTCATCCTCATCTCTCTGCACACACATTTCTTATATTGCACACATCTGAATTTTTATGAATTACTATGATACTAGTCTACAAATGGGTACTTTTAGATATCCATATGCTACTCTTGAATTATCTGTGTGAATAGACATATATGTACTTCATTAATTTTAGATACTATATACATTTAATTTTTCACCATGATATTTCCAACACTTAAAAAAAGTTTTGGCCCAAAGTTTATCATGAGTTACAATATTGGAATATATTTACTATATTAAAAACTTTTGTACCTATGTTCTAGGGCTGATGGAATTATAACTTCAATTTTATTATATATCACCACATTGATCCCCAAAGTGACTGGCTTAACTTATATAGCACTGACATTGCAAGAAAATTTCTGGTTTTCCATATCTACAGTAAACTATAAGCTGTAATCATAGAATGACATTCACATTTTCAAATGCCACTGTCTCACTGACATATTTGATTCATTTCCAGAGTATGTCATATTATTAACTTATGTACATGTGTCCTCTTCCCCTTGCTCCAGATTGTTTTGTTATCATGAAATGTATTTGCTCTTATTGTTATTTGAATTTTTTGTTCACTCTGGAAATTAATAGCTATATATAATACATGTGAATGCATGTTTAATCAACATCTAGGAATGATCTACTTTTTGTAAGCACTGAAGGTTTTGTTTTTCTGTTTCCTTTAGGCTCTTCTGGGCAAAGTCCCCTGTTAGTGGTCTTAAGTGGGAACCACACTGAACAATCCAATTATACCAGCAGAAGTAACCACCTATACCTCCGCTGGTCTACGGACCATGCAACCAGCAAGAAAGGGTTCAAGATTCGTTATGCAGGTGAATAGAAGGGCCTGGACATCAACTAAATGGGCTTTCACTACCATGTGTCTTCAATCACAGTAGGTTTAGGTTGTGATCTAGATCTGACTTCTGACAATTAATGACCGATAAGAGGAGAATATACTGGGGAATTACTTGGAGTGAGATTCCTGAACGAAGGAGCAAACTTAATTAATATGTTGTAATTTATTGATTAAAGAGTAAGATTAATGTTTTATACCATAGACAACAAAGACATTTCCCTAAATTACAGTAATATAGTCAAAATTAGGATTAACATTGAGAACAAATGAGAATTGATTATTTTGCATAAATGGTATAAACAGCAATCACTGTTGTCCTAGCATGTCACTCTATATATTTACTTATCTTTTCATATGCATACACCTTATATACTAATCTATATTTTGTATGAATAATTACATTATAAGTCTACATTTGTCATACATATATGTGTACTTCCATACCAAAATCTAAGTTATTTTATCATTTCTCCATTTTCTTTAATCATCTATAAATTGTTATCTGGATTAAATTAATTAAATCTCTAAGTACATCAATGAAGTTAAGCCACATGCACAGTCTTCAATATAATCAGACCTACATCAGTGTTTCTGTTAGCCCATGAGAGCATAGGCGCTTAATTCCTAAGAACAGTTCACTTATGAAGCACAACACTCGAAGCTCCTCCTAGTCAGCGTAAGTGAGGTAGTCACTTGGAGATAATTTCTTCCTTGGAAAGATGCCATCCAGAAACACTGTGCAGGGTCTTACTCCCATTGGTGATATGTGTTTCCAGGGCAAAGATCAACCTTAGAGGGGCAAGTTGGGTGTTGGAGGCTGGAAGACTCTGGTGTTCTCTAGTTGAAAAGAGATTAGAAAACTTCACCAGTATCCATGCTTTGAAGTTTCTGGTGTGGGGACATGGGCAGGGGATGTGGTGTGGGGACAGTGGGCAAGGGATGTAGTGTAGGGACAGTGGGCAAGGAATGTAGTGTAGGGACAATGGGCAAGGGATGTAGTGTGGGGATAATGGGCAAGGGATGTGGTTTGGGGACAATGAGCAGGGGATGTGGTGTGGGGATAGTGGGCAGGGCATTGAGACATTCTTCCCTGACAATGTGATAAAGACATGCTCAGGCTTGTGCCACAGTATCTGAGCAGGGATTGGATTCACCATGCCCTTGTTCTGAAGAATGGATGATCAGACTTTTCAGCCTGTTTCAGTTTATTGCAATGTGCAAAAGTGGTTAGTACAGAGAGAATCATGGCAAACAATGTATCCTGTTTCATTTGTGGTGAATTATTTAGTAGCTCACTGACATGAAACACCTCAAAATCTTCTAACTGACCTTCCAAGGCATACTTTTCCACTCATGGGCAACAGGCTGTCTTTATCCAACCACATCAGGTGGGTGGCCATGAAGTGTTATGTTTTTCTCATGGAGGTGTACCTGCCTGTATGATATATACATGCATATACAGGTGTGTATTATCTGTGTAATGTATACATCTATATGCAGATTTCCCTTAAGATTCAGAGACTCTGATGTCTGTTAAAAGTTCATCCTGAGGTAGGCTAGTGTGCTCCATCCCATAATATATGGTCCACATGACTATATCCTACACATCTGCACATTGCATTTTCCTGACACACATGCTGTGGATCATTCCAGTATGAGCCTGGGCTTTCCACTATGTGATGGGAGAGTAGGCTTGTCAGAAAAGCTGTTAGGGGAAAAAAGATGTACATTAAATTAAAAAAAAAGATAGGAGGGTAAGGGGAAGAGGATAGGAGGATGAGACTGGGAAGGGGAGGAGGAGGGGATTATGATTGAGATGTAACTTGAAAAATAAATAAATGTTAAAAAAAAGAATAGAAAAGGAACTAGGAGTTTCCAGCACTGAACTTTCACTGTATTATTCCTTTCACTTATTGACAGGCATTCATTGGGTTTTATGGTACAGTAAAGCAGATTTGTAAAGACGAAATAATTGTATTTCATTAAATATGTAAATACAATGTGGGACCTTTCAGCCATCCAAATATTGCCATCTTAATGTGGAAGACTACTAATGCCTATCAGGGCTGGGAAGATTGCTCAGTGGTTAAGAGCACATTCAGCTCTTGCCGATGACACAGGATTGGTTCCCAATATTCCCAAGCCTCACAACTGCCTCTAACTCCACTTCCTGGTTTCCAATCACTGAGGGCTCCTGTCTGTATGTGGTGTACATACATATGCTCAGACAGAAAACCATAAAAATAAATAAATATATATATACATATATATATTGTTTAAACTAATACTTGGAAGCTGGAAAGATGGCTCATCTCTCTTGTAGAGGATGGGGGTTTGTTTCCCAGCACCGACATGGTGGCTTATAACCATTTGTAGCTCTATATCCAGAAGATCTGGACCCCTCTTCTGGTCCCTCAAGTGTACGAAACCCACATGTGATTCACAGACATACATGCAGGCAAAATATACATACACATAAAAAATAAAATAAAATAAAATAAATAGAAACTGATAGCTATCTGTAAGTTTAAAAATGTCTCCCAACAAAGGGAATACTTATTGCTAATATAGATTTTTGTAACATGAAGTTCTACATTTTTTTTTTTATATTTGAGCAAAGATTTTACCCAAATCTCATGTATTATAAGGTTTCATGTCTCTATCACAGCACAGTCCTTCAGGTCACCAAAAAAAGAACTTCATGTTCTTGATTGCAAAAAATGTTCAATGCCTGTTTTCTTTTTAAATCACTTCTTTCTGAAAATGTAGTGGACATTATGTGTTACCCTGGGTAGTGTCACATCACTTCTCACCCTTCTCTTTATGAGTGGCAGCCTGGGGGTTCCTGTGCGGAGCCCACTATGAAGTTCTGCCCCTTCCTGGCCAAGCTGTAGCCAGCATCCTGCCTACAGTATTGAATCACAGCAGCAGGTCCCTGAGTGTCACAGGAAACTCTTATTTGAAAAGGGTGTGGTTGCTGCTCGGTTCCCAGCTTTTAAACACTTTTCTGTTTGTCATGCCTCTGTCCTGTACTGGTTGATAAGCTGCTTGTGTGTCTGTTTCCATTCCCCAGCTCCTTACTGCAGTCTTGCTTCTACCCTCAAGAATGGTGGCATTTTAAATAAAACCACAGGGGCAGCGGGGAGCAAGGTACATTACTTCTGCAAGCCTGGATATCGAATGATTGGCCACAGCAATGCAACCTGCAGGCAGAGCCCAGTGGGTGTGTACCAGTGGGACTCAATGGCACCGCTTTGCCAAGGTAAGAGATGGCTTCCACCCAAATCTGGTTGCCAGTCATTGTTCTGCTTTTAATTGTTCTTCAGAAAGGAAAGAGATTGTGCACGAGAGCTGACTAGAAACAGGACATCAGTGGAGTTCCTTTGTTCAATGATATAACAAATACCCAACAAAGAGTGGCTTAGAAGAGGAAGGCCTGGTTTGGCTCATGGTTCAAGGGTATGATTCATCCCAGCATGATGGTATGGATGGTGATTCTAGGCTGTGAAGACTGTGATGGTGAGAGGTCAAGACGGCTTGCTCACCTACCTGGACAAAGATGCTGAGAGAAAGGAATATTGGCACTCAGCTATTTTTGTCCTTTGCTTGTTGTTTAAAAAAAAAAACTAAAATACCCCAGTCATTTGATTTTACCAATGAAGACTCGGGAGCCAGATGCTGGGGTGAAATCCTGCTAGCTCAGAGAGGCAGAGAAAGAACCCAGCTGAAGTTCCTCTTCAGCTGACAACTCTAGAGGAAAAAGCCCAGTGCTAAAAAAACCCAGAAAAACCCAGAGGTTCTTCTGAAAACCTTCTGAAGGAGAAAACACAAGGAAAGAACTCCCAACTCCTTTTCCACACTGTCTTAAATACCCTCAGCTCAATGTCCCTCCTTTAATCCCTGTCAGCTGATTTCTTGCTCAGCTTCTTGACCAAGGGCTAACTTTATTTAATCTAGTATACAGAAAGCTCTTGGATTAAAGGTGTGTGCTTAGTGATAAGCCACATCGTAACCATTTGTTTATAATAAACAAAAAGTTCTAGGATTAAAGTCTGAGCCGTCCCACAATTAGGAACAGTATTTTTTTTTTTCAATTCACAAACTCAGGGTTCGCAATGTGATCAAATATTCTGCAACATTTCCCTCTTTTGTCAGTATGGGCTTCCAAATCATAAGAGGGGTCCACTCAAATTCAAGGTGATTCTTCCTCCCTAAGGCAATCTTCTCTGTAAATGCTCTTGCCCACACACCCAGTGTGTGCCTCCTTGTGATTGTAAATCAGTCAAATGGACAGCTGACTTAACCATCATCGTAGGTTTAAAATGGTACAGTTCAGCTTCCCATTGTTAACATAAACATTTCTAACATTTGCAGAAGGCTCCTTGAGTGTGCACTCTCTAAATTCAGAGAATGAACAGGCAGTCCCTAGACTGTGGTTGAAGTTATTCTGATCATAATGTGCTCTTTATCTTAAATTTTATAAAAGGTATCATGTCATTAAGATTCAAAATAATTTTTCCTGATCATTGAATTATTTCAAAATGTACCTTATCCAAAAAAGAAAAAAAAAATAACCTCACATCCTCCTTTTACTTTGAAAACGTTTCCTTTGAGCGACAGTGTCTGTTTTTCATTTCCTTTGACCATTTTAATCTAAGGCTTATTAACATTGATTTCAATATTTCATTGTTTCTTTGTTTTATCTTGAAGATGCATGGAAATCATGTAATCATTTTAATTTAGACTCAGGGATTCGAGGTGTAAAATTTTTTCAGTTTTGTCTTCTGAGGTTTATATTCACAATAAACTGTCTCATCCTCTGACAGTCAGTATTAAGTTAAGAATAGATCTTGACATCAGCTGCCTCATTTCCCTTTACGAGAGCTGCTCGATTTTCTACAACTGTCTTACAAGAGAGTAACAGGAATATATCATATTTGTATGTCTTAGGCTCTTAGAGAGCCTTACCTTGGTTTGTGTTTTCACCTTCACAAATTCTTATTTGATGTAAGATAAACAGTAAGGCATCTCCTTGTAGCTTGTTTGTCCTTCTAGGAATGCTAAAGGTTTCCCTCCAAAAGAGGCTACTTTGAATATATATGTGTGTGTGTGTGTGTGTGTGTGTGTGTATACATATATACATATTATATATGCTTAATTGCTTTGAGTGTTTTATGACTGTTGGTGCATGAAGTGGCACTAACATCACTCAGTTGGGTACTTGTCTACTTGGCAAATTTGAACAATGCAACACATTTGTGACATCATAAGACAGGTATTTGAAATCACTTAATCCCCGTTAAGGTGATTCATCTAGTCCCGAATCTTTTGGCCTTTGCTGTTTTCATTGGCTTTGTTTTCGTCCTGGTTTTAGTGAATCCAGTATGTTGGTAGGAATACGTTTCTCAAATGAGGAGTCAGGTGGGACATGGGGAAGTCTGGGTTCCTTGGTGTTCAAGGACCTACTGACCTTATACTTTTCCTTCTCTGTAAAACGGGAGTTTTGACAGTTGGCTTTCAGAATATTGAAAGGCTTAAGCACTGAGGAATACTATATCTTCCAGTATAATGTGAGGGTGGGTACCTAGTGTCATTGGGGCTGAAAGGAGATTCACAGGGCTTTCCTCCAGGCTCATTAGGAACCCCGAGGTCACACATGGCAGAGCTAGGACCCAGGCCTCTTAGTCCATGATGGTTTTTCCTTAACAAATGGCTCGTACAGCTTCCACCCTGACAGTCTGAGAAGGACAGAAGCACCAGGCCAGATGTTGTCTATGGGTTTCTGAGAAGTGAGAGTTGGTTGTTTTTCTCTCTTAGCTTGACCTTTTAAATGATTTCTCTCAGCAAAGCTGTCTTGGTTTTTTATCCTCCCTGATAAAGCCAGGCATATCTCCTATTCTGCAGCCTTCATTTCCTGCCTCAGAGCAAGAAACTCTGCCAAGCAGCTGTTTCATTATCAATACACTGATCTTCATCTTGAGCAGCAGCCTGCGCGGGAGCTGAGATTTCCTGCACTATCGTGGAGATGCAGTTAACGGGAGCATCAAGGAGTACACTTTCAAGCTGGCCCCTGTTAAACAGTGTAGTGTCCACACAGCTGTTTATTTGAAAGCCGATGCTCGGAGCCTTGTATGAGCTAGAGGTTCGGTACTGGGGTCTCGTCCATTTGTTTTCTTCTTGCAGTTCCCTAGTGTTTCCACGGGCAACAAAGTAGAAAAATGAGCTTGCCCATAATCTGCACAATTAAGCTTTTGTCTCTAAAAATCAAGCCTTTAAGACATAAACCACTGTTGTCAGATCTTGGTTTATTCAAAGACAGACAAATCTGAAGGACAGAGCATCTTTGATGGTTTCTCTTATCAGTAGAATGGCAGAGTTTGACCTTGAGAGTTCACTAATGTCCTTGAGCAGCTACCATGACTTTATAGCTTTAATAAGCCTGGTGTATAATCAGTTCTAATTTGTTTAAAAATTACATATATATAATGTATTTATATATATGTATATATAAATACACACATACATTGCACACTGAAATTAACCAGACCTGAAGTCTATCTTTCTCAAACAACTTCTGAAGAGTAAGAATTAGCTCATAGTATCTTTTAAGTCCTTAGGATGTGGAGGGAGCTAAAGACATGGATGGGCAAGAGCTGTGTTTTCTGACGTTCCACTTATGCTGCTCTTTAGCTGGATGAACATGAGTCCCTAAGGATGATGTTATCCAAAGAGACCTGACTGTGAGCATCTCAGAATTCCTCATCTCCATGACCTCAGTCTTCCAAACCCTGTCTGCTTCCAGAGCTGGCATCTTCCTGAAGGGCCAGGATCCTCACCTTTAGGAAGTTAATAGCAAAGAATCTTTTTAAAAGCTAAAGATTTATATCTAAAGCCTTGGAGTAAATGATTAATTAATTGGTGTATTAGTAAGTCATAACTTTTTTACATATGGATATAAATCACATGGGTTAATTGTGACCCTCAGTTTCATTTTCATATGCAAATTTCCTTCTATAAAACTCTCTGTCCTGGGAGTAACTCAGTAGCTCTAGACATGTAGAATCATTTAGAAATTAATGGAAGTTTAAATGAAATATTACACATAGTGACTAGGAGTTCTATGAGTGTGTGCTTTTCTCTTGCTTGTGTATGTGTGAGAAGAAAGTTGTAAGTATTATATTAGTCATGCTCTAAATTGCAGATATGTGCATCCATAAGGCCTGTTTAACCAGAACTTCCAAATACCAACAAACCAACTGTAAAGTGAGGTTCATTCCATTGATCCTAGATCAAGATGGAACCAACCTCACTCATCTTTTTTTTTCATTTAATATCACATTCATTCTGAACAATAAACATCAAAAGGAAACAGTGAGTGCTAATATGTCAGGGTCTAACACAGATACATAAATGGAAACAGTATAAATGTGTACCCTTGCTGGGCACGGTGGCACATGCCTTTAATCCCAGCACTCAGGAGGTGGAAGTAGGCGGATCTCTTCGAGTTCAAGGCCAGCCTGGTCTACAAAGAGAGTCCAGGACAGCCAGGGCTACACAGAGAAACCCTGTCTAGAGAAAAAAAAAAATGTGTACCCTGTGTGCTTGCTCAGTATTTCTCCTTTGTGTTAGTTCACTGTAAAGTTGGAAATGCTTCAAACAATTAGAGAAAAAAAAAAACATTATCTCCAGGGAATATTCTTCAATACCATTTTTTGAATGTTCATTCAGTGATACAGCCCTGGCTCCCTCATGCTTTGCAGAGACAAAATCGTCAAGACCCTATTTTCAGAGAAATGTGTGTCACTTTGTGGATTATAATACCACTTAAAATATCTGTTTGCTGTAAATGCAGTCGACTGTGAAAACTGTGTGACCAGTGAGGTGAGTGGGGCTCAGCAGCTCTTAGTACTTGCCACAAAAACCTGATGACATGAGTTCTTTCCCCAGATCTTATGTGGAAGGAGAGAAGTGGCTCCCAAATGTTATTTTCTTACCTCCACATGTATTCTGTCTGTGGCCTGTGTGAATCCTCAAACACACAGTAATAATAGCAATATATATTTATATATAAATAATAATATTTAATATTATTAAAAGAAAAATTGAAACTCTATAGATTTTTTTTATGAAAGGAACACTGTAGAGCCAGTACCATAAAAGCACAATTAACCTCTACAGTCTCTTCAAGCCTCTACAAGCATCCCATTTGGAGTAAGAGATCCTCAAAGTCAGCTTTATGAGTCAAGTACACAGCTTAATTCTACTAGACTTTGACCTTATTTCTCTGCGTCAGTCTCCTAAGTCTTAAGTCTCCCTGAAATCATCACTCACTTCCTTAGAAAACTCCAACCACCTTCCCTTTAGTCATTGGTGGGGGAGGATGGAGGAAGGTATAACAAATTAACTTGGTTCAAAATTAGCCACTGATGTTCTGCAACTGCCAATGGTGTTTGCCTCATCATATAGCTTTCAACACATATTTGGAACAGAATATTTTTATTTAAAAACACTTATATTTATTAATACTTAACAAACGCCTATAGAATACCTGAAGTTCCGGGCGGTGGTGGCGCACGCCTTTAATCCCAGCACTTGGGAGGCAGAGGCAGGCGGATCTTTGTGAGTTCAAGGCCAGCCTGGTCTACAAAGCGAGTCCAGGACAGCCAGAGCTGTAAAGCAGAGAAACCCTGTCTCGAAAAAACCAAAAAAAAAAAAAAAAAGAATACCTAAACTGTATAAACTAAATCTCACTCATCTTACAGCACTGAACTAGCTGCTGTTCTTGAAGACAAGTGTGTTACTCCCATGATTTCCTGAGGGAAGCTTTCCAAGGGTGTGGACATGCAAGGGTTCTTGCCTGATGTTGGCTTTATGATCTATAATTCCAGAGCAAACACTCTCTCACTTGTTCATTTTGAACTAGTGAATGAACGTGTTAGCATGAAGCCCTTCCATGGCACCAGCTACAAGAAGTCCCCGTTGAAAGAGGAACTCTTGTACGATGCCAACATTGACTTATTGGTGTCTCTATGTTTCCAGTGAGCACTTGCTGACTTGTCTGATCAACACACTTAAGGAGCTGAACAGTTCTCCTCTTCTGCATGCTAATAGGCTGTATAATCTGAACTCTTTTGGTGAGGAACCAGGAAGTAAACATTGTCTTCTCCGGCCATGTATAGTCTTCCCTGTTGTATTCGTCTTCCATCTTTCCATTATTTTTAGTGTGTGAGTTGAGAACAAGTCAAGGGTGGACTAGTTCTGCCTAATGAGCTGATGTCTGCCAACATCTGGAGTGATAGAAGTGGTCAAGTTCAGGACAAACTGCAAAGCACAGTTCCATCACTCACCAGGGTGCAAATCCTGTCTCAGGTTCCCCAAGGGACCATTATTTCCCTGTGTCTTTTGATAAATTAAATAAATATTGCCCCTGCTGCCAATGCTTAGTGCAGACCAAGTACCACACAAGGTGGTCATGATTGAGATAATCGTGAGGGTGTGTGGACGAAGTCATTTCTCATAATGCAGCTAGATGACGTGTGCAAGGAAAGGTTTCTTTCACAAAAGGGTTATAAGTCCCCAGGTTGAAACCGGCCACAGAGATCAGCTGTGTCACTTGCATGAAAGAAAATTTTATGATGTGTCACCAGTCCATGCCATGGAGGTGTGAGCATGTTATGTAGCATATGTAAAATAGTTTAAGGACTTGGCATTTGTCTTCCATGTCTGCAGCATAGGAAAGGGTGGGAGGGACATGATAGGAAGGAGGGAAGAGTATCACAGAAATTTTAGCATGCAGGACTTTGATAAAGATGCATTTGAACTCATTAAAGGACCAAGAGTGGAGAAGGTCAAAAGCCTAGGTACAGTGTAGGACACTGTATAATTGATGGGCTTTCATTAAAGGGACAGTGTGGCCTTCATTGCCAAAACTGACAGTTCACAAATGCCAGGCGCTCTTAAAGGAAGAGCTGTACTGCAGTGGGAATGCATGGCAGTCCCACAGGTGACTGAGGGACAAACTATGTTGGGCACCTAGGAGTGAATATGGGATGCTCAGGGGGCTGGCTTTGGAAGATTCTTAAAGGGTTGAAAGTTGAAACATCAAGGCAAGTGGGCTGTCCAGTGTTTGCAGAGAACTGGAGAGTCAGGACCAACATCTTACCGGTAAGTCATTGTCTCCATGGGAGATGCTGTTCATCAATCTCTACTTTTGAGTAAATGGATATGGTTCTTGATGCCAATGGCTTTTTTTTTTTTAATGTGGTTTCTAACATATGTAGTTCTGTTGAGAGGGAAAAGCCTGAAACCAGGCCATGATGTTTTCCCTTTTATAATCATGAGAGCGTTACAAGAAAGCCCATCAGCAGGGCCCAGAGGACCTTGGGACTTAGGTTTAGCCCTACATATCTTAACACATGGAAGGTTCCAACTGCCATGTGACATCAGGCATCAAACCACACTCAACTCAAAAGAAGTTATGTCGTCAGGAACCTTAGGAAGATGGCTAGATCAAGGCTACCTCTTTATTTGTGCTTTTCATATTTAATGTATTTTAATAACAAACTTACAGAAGCAGTATGGAAAATAAACAACAAAAGAGTATGTTTCCATGTAGGACAACACAGTTTAAAAAGTGCAGTGACTGGCTGAATAAAAAAAAAAATGCATGATAAAAAATATTGCGCACACAACTCAGTTGCCATTAATAGGAAGTTTACTTATATGCTTTAAAAAAAATCTAAATGGTGGCATCGTTCAGGAAAATTTCACAGGTTCACTTATAATCGTTACAAAGTTGAACTGCTAAGATATGCTCCCTGAGACATTTTGACTAGTGTTAAAGGTTGTACCCACATTTACATTAAAAAAGTCACACATGAAAATGTAAAAACTGCCAACACCTGACTCCTGGCCCTGCTTTTCCACTCAAAATCATAGACTTTGTTAACTTTTGACCCCATGGGGAGAATATCTAACATGCAGGAAAGCAGGAGGAAGAGGGAAAAACATGATTCTTTTTCTTTTGTCAATGAAATGTTTCCCCTCTGTGGATTCTTAAGCATGTTCTTTGTATGCAGTGAGCTAGCAGGCCACCCTCTGGCATAATAGTACATGTTTAGCTTGGTCAGTATATGGGTTGATATTGTACAACTGCCCTCTAGTCCTGTTTTGAAGTCCTGAGCAATTTTTCGCATGCATCAGACATGGGAACAGGAGACTAGAAGCAGAAGTTCAGTGGGATTCTGATAGTGTCTTGCTTCATGAGTGCAGCAGTACCAGCCTGTAACATTGAGTTTCTTCCCCCTGCAGTGGAGGGTGCACTTTTGGGAGTGGCTTTGTCCACCTGTTGTTTCTGAGTGCTTTTCTAGGAGTAGATTTGCAGGATGTCTGCTTTCTATTAGCCACTTTGCAGAGATCTCTTTACCTCCGTCAGTTTGAATTGTACAGAGGGTGGCAGTTACTTTGCTGTTGCTTAAGTACACCTCCCTGCTGCTTACGTACACTTTTAGATGTTTGTCCTTTGCATTTTCTCTTAGTTCCAAGTAAGTTTGATAATTAACTCAATGTCTGTATTTTAGCTAGGATGTGCATGGGATAGCAACCTTTAATAAACAACTTCCTAGTAACAAGGAGCAACAGAAATAAAAATGAATAGTTAATATAAAAACCGCTCATATGTTCATGCATAAATACACACAGAGAAAGGGGTGTTAATTCAGAGGTTCAGACTAACTGTGTGACCAACACACACAATGCCTGGTAAAGAGTTATGTGAAATCAACAGTTACATAAATACAAGAAAGCAGAAAGAACTCACAGGGAAGTTGCACTAAATCAGAGCACACTCTTAGTAAAATGAAGTACAAAATTTACATCTCAGAGATACGGAGCTTAATTAACCTAAACAATAATAAGGGCTACCGTAGCTGCCCAGGGAAATGATCAAAATATGAAATTTCATATCCAGAGGAAATGTTATATTTTTCCCATGTTCTAAGACATAAATGACAGAGTGAAGCCATTCTTTTTATTATTATTATTATTTTATTTCTTCAAGTTACATCTCAATCACAATCCCCTCCCTACTCCTCCACTCCAGTCCCACCCTCCCACCTTCTTCCTTCTCACCCCCCCCATATGTTTCCTTTTTTCTTTTTTCAAGTTTAAGGTATATATCTTTTCCCCTTCAACAGCTCCCCCTTTTAGTCCAACGAATGACTCTTTCTCTTATAACAACAAATACAATACAAAACAACAAAAATAATTAGGCCACAATTATGAGAATTATATGGCTTAGCATACATACCCAATGTCCAGTCCATATGTATTTGGCACCTGACTTTAACATTCTACTATCTAACCATCTCCATGAGTTTAAAGTTCTATATCCAACTCAGCTTCCATCCCAACTTGCATCACAATTTTAAAAACATCTTCTTAGATCCAGAACACCCTCTTAATTCCTAAACAACTCAAAATTAATGAATGAAAATCAGGAAACTGCTTTATTAGAGTTGATCTGGAATTCCTCAGCAAATATCATCAGGTCTTGATAGCAAGCTTTCAACTCAGGTTTCTATAGAGACTATGATGTTCGGCGATGTAGGACTTGTGCACTTTGAGCCCCATGTGACAAGGAAGAGATGTACCATAGGTGAAGGGACAGAAGTCTAACATTAGGCGTTTGGGGTCAAAGCAATCTTGACCTCACCTATGCGTGCGTTAGGGTAATACATTCAGTATTTGAGCGTGCCCTGTAAAATAAAGGTGATTGTAAGGACTTAACTTAAAATGTCTCACACCACTGCAGTTAATGAAATAATGGAAAGAACACACAACTAAATCATAGGGCTAGTATTATGAAACAGCCACGCGAAGATTTTATAATTATGGGCTGGAGAGGCAGGTCAGTGATTAAAAGCATTGGCTGCTCTTGCAGAGGACATGGATTTGACCCTTAGCACCCACATTGTAGCTTGCAAATTTCTGTAACTCCAGTTTCAAGGGATCACTGATTCCCTTCTGGGATTCACAGACATTGCACTCATGGAGGAATGCACATAAATACAGTAGGCAACCACACACACAAACACACACAGAAGGAATTTTTTAAAATTGTTTCATAGTTATGAAATATGTGTATGATAGTAAATATGACAATAAAGTGACATAATTTTTTATTATTTAATTTATGGATCTTTATATTTTCATACATTAAAATTACTATTAGGGTTGCCTGTGTGAGCATGGCAGGTATTTATTTGAGCAGTGGCTACTTTGCTAAGGAATATGATTCACCCACCATTAGCAATCATGAATTGCCTGTAGCTTCTCAAGGAGTGTTGGTGAGCCCAGTCTTGCTCAGGTCTTATACAGTGACATTTTTTAAAAAGGTATTGTGGTGTAATGAATGGATAGTGTTGGCCAGTGTTAGATTAGCTGCTTCACCTCATTTTATTGATGCACACTCTCAATTAACTGTTAACTGTATCAAGTAACAATAAAAACCACTGTACGTCTTTGCCACCCCCCTTCACTTACAAAATCTGGATTTCCTTGATGACCTCTGCCAAGACTGACCAATCAAGGAAGCTGAAGCAGTCATCCTGAGACAAGTAGACTTGTTTTGTGGACACAGGGTTACAGCATGTGGCTCTGTAACCCCCAAAGTTGAGTGGCTCTGGTAGGAATTTGAATGGGGTGGTAGCATGAAAGGAAGGTAGAGTAAGTTTTGATAACTTCCTTATGTTCACAAATGATCAAGGTCTTTGCCACGCAACAGTTGGCAAATGATCTCTGATTATTCTAAATGTCCCTTGGATAGATGGACGGAAGCTGTCATGGTGTAGGCTGTTAGTGGCCTTTGTGCTCTGGGACTGGGTTCTATGCTTTCCACTGGGCACAGAGAAAGCAAGAGAGAAGATACTAGACATTGGGCAGGCCAGGCAGCATTTTTCATTCATTTCCTCCCTGTTAGTAACCTAGGTACACCCTCAACATTCCCTCGCCAATTTGAAGTTGAAAACGAAATAGAAAAGTCATCATTTTGATGAACTTCTAGTAACCAGCCCTTCGTTCCACAGATGTAAGGCCAGAGGCTTTTGGAAAAATGAGCTTAAATGGGAGAGTCCAGTTTTCTGTGAAGCTGGGTGTTCTGTTCTGCAGAGTTTCCACCATTGTGAAGTGTTTAAAATTTGTAGTCTTTGCTGGGCTCTTGATGAACAGATTCCAGTTGGTGTACAAAGCATGTTGCCCACTGAAAAATGGTGTCTGTCAGGGAGGGGTCATAGAATTCTTTCCTGTCATATTCTTGAGTATTTCTATTGGAAAGTTTTTTTCAGAAATTAGGTCAGAAAAATACAAAAGACTCACAACTAATCAGGAGTCAGAGCAGGTCCAGAGACCATATAATGACCATTTTCACTAGCTCTGTGTAGAGTGGGGTTGTACAGGCCATCTGGTGTGACCTCACTGCCTGAGGAAGCACTCAGTAGTGTCATCCCCTGTTCTCTGACTGAAACAAGGTTCAAGTGAAGCTAAAAGTCCAGAGTTTTCAAAGAATTGTTCAGTTGAACAGGCTTTGTCCATTTTAAGAGAAACTGCAGCTATCAGGCTGAGATGGAGGACAACTATCCTCAGTCCACATGCCTTTGAGTTCTCTATTAATAATTGCAGATTTTGGAGTCCATGTATTGCTTATTTTAAACAATGGAATGGTGGTTTTCCAGAGCTCACTTTCTTTATTTAGTGAGTGATCTATGGGAGAATCTGACAGAAGTGCAGGTGTCTAATGCCTTTGAAATTATGGAAACTGTCCTCAACTCTTTTCCACCTGTCATGAGACCTAAGCATTGAATTGTATCATTCCATCACTTTTCTGTCACCAGTAAGTATGACTTTTCCACCTTGTCATGATATTTTAATTCAGTTGCATACTTTGTCATGAGATGCTCTGAAGGCTTCAGTCTTCCTGTCCATCCTCTACCTTCCAAGCCATCCTGTTTATTCATCTCCCACCTGTTCAGTCACTCACCCAATCACTGTGTACATCTATCTATGTGTGGCCGTCATCTTTGATAACCTATCAATCACTCAATCATCTATTATCTATTTATCCATGTATCTATGGTCCTCTAATTATCTCTCCACCATCTCTCTCTCTCTGTCTGTCTGTCTATCTATCTACCTATCTATATCAGCCCATCATTTATTTATCTCTCCACTATATATGTTTATCTATTTATTTCCCAGTATCTACTTACCATGTATCATCATCACCTATTTATCTACCTACCTTCTTTCTATAAGTCTATCTATCTATCTATCTATCTATCTATCTATCTATCTATCATCTATCTATCCATCCATCCCTCTACCTATTGCCTGTCCATCACTATATTCATGTATGGTTTCAGTTTTCTTTCTTTCTGTTGTTGCTTTCATTCTGGCAGACATGTATTGCTTTGGCTTATTAATGAAGACATCCCAACATCATGTCCTTCCTCAGCATCCTGAGAATGTGTTTCTGGCCTGACAACATTCATTACCATTTTCCCATTGGGCAACAGCTGGCCTGACTCACTGGAGAAGTGGGCAGTGATGCAGCCTTAAGACATGATTTCAGTAAAAACACAGTGGATTCTTCTTTGAATTTTATCTTTCTAGAAGCTTATTCCTCCAGGTACAGGAAAAATACAATGAAGAATTTGATCCTTTATTCTGAAACTAAACTAGACTGCTGCTGCTACTCACTCACCGAGTTCATAAGTTAGTGGCTTAAACTCTGTGCATTTTCAAAGAATGTTAGTTATATTTTCTAAAAGAATAAGTCAAGCTTTTTCTGAAAAAAAAAACCCTCTGATTTTCTAGCAATAACTGGAACACAGCTTTCTCTGTGAGTCTTTATCTGTTGTACTGTCAATCAGAACAGCCTTTCAAAATTTAGAGTCATTCTTATATCCGTGTTCTAGTCCCTAATTGCTATTTATTAAAATGTAGACAAATATCCAGGCCTGTGGATATTTGAGAATTTATTATGTCATACAAAGTTAATTATCCTAAAATTGTGGGGCTAAAGAAATAGCTCAGCAGTTAAGAACACCCAGAGTTAAGCAGCTCTTCCAGAGACCCAGGTTTAATTCTCTGCAGCCACATGATCATTTACAGCTATGTAACCCCAGTTCTATTGAATCTGATACCTTTTTCTGGCTTTCTTAGGCACCAGTCAAACACATGGCATACAGACACACGTGTGCACACAGCGCACACGTACACTTCAAGGAAAAAAAGAAGGTTGAATTCATTAGTTGGAATGTTCCTCACAGAGCCATTGTTTTACTTGTCAATAAATGGGAAGGAACTTGAGCAGTGTTGATTAATTACATATTATGTGAAAATGCCACCCACTGTTCCTTATCTGCCTGTTATCATCTCACCCACATACCTGTATCAGAGAAACACTGTGGATGTTTTTTGTCATAGTAAAATACACATGGCATATACTTCCAGGTAAATGGTACTAAGTATATCCATAATGTCATGCAACCATCACCAGCAACTGAGTGCAGCCATGTTTTCCTCATGCAGAAATTTTGTCCCACTAAAAGACAATCACCGACCCCCACCCCAGCCCTGAAAATTAAAATTCTTCTCTGTTCCTAAAATTCTAGTCAAGTCCCTTGTGACAGGAAGATGACCCAGTTTCTCCTTTTGTTGCTGCTTCCTCACTCACCACAGTACCCCCAGAATCATCTCTGTAGTGTTATGTTCTATAGTACCCTTCCTTCTGGAAGCCGGGTACTGTTCACTGCATATGTAAATGGCATTTTGATACCCATACATCTGTTAGTGGAGAACTGAGCAGCTTCTACATTTTAGTAACTGTGAACAATGTTACTGAGAATATGAGTGCACACTTGTGACTCTTAGCCAAGACTCAGAAGTGGAGTTGTTAAGTAGGTAGCACCAAGGTTCCATTTCTAAGTGGTTGTTTTAAAACTCTCTCTCTCTCTCTCTGTCTGTCTGTCTGTCTGTCTGTGTGTGTGCCATAGCATGAGTATGAAGGTCAGAGGAAAACTTGCAGGTGTCATTTATCTCCTTATAATCACCATCATCTCAACTACAGTCACGAGGATAGAGCTCAGGTGGTTAGATGTAGCAGCAGGTGCTTTTGCCCTCTGAGCCATCTTGCTGGCCTACATTTTCAGTTTTGAGTCCCCATAATGCTGTTTCTTGCTGTAATAGCTTGTTGCCATCAGGAGGCTGCCCACTCCCACCTTCAGTTGTGCCTGTCATTTTTTGGTTTCGAATACAGTTTTTATTGCTCTTATTTTCGTGAAAGCAAGAGCTAAACAGCTTCAGACTCCTGGGCATTAGCAGGGGAAAATCTGAGAGATCAATATTACAGTGTGACCCTCTCTCTCACCACCTCACGGCAGCCACCTACCAGTACCATATATGTGCCCCCTACGTGAGTTATCAGGGCTTATGGGGCACTGAGCTCTGGGGACTACCCCTGATTCAGAGCTTGAACTCAGAGTATCCAGCTGTGTGTTAAATTCCTGCGGACATCTTTCTTTAGACAATTGCCTTTTATATATCAAAACTTTGTTTTGCAGTCCTAAGATCTGACCATTACTTTCTAGCTTTGGTACCTATACTTCCTTGGCAGCTTTATACAGGTAGGTTAGTGAAACTGCTACATTTAACAGATGTTGTATGGACATTCTAAGAAAATGTCCTAGAGTCTCCAAGATGAGGTAGAGTTTGTGTAACTAGCCATTTGCATGAAGGCACCAAAGGGCCACATGCTCTTTTATGATATTGTTGTTAGTTACAGTTTGTTTTTCCCTTTTTCCTAGGACTATCCTATGCTAAATGTTTTTTAATGGTTTAGAAAAGCTCAACAGCATCTCAGCTGTGTTCTGGTCTATCTTCCTGTGTAAGCAACACTTGTCACACTGGCCATGGATTTTAAACTGCTCATCTGTATAATTTAGGTTCTTCAAACCCTGCTCTTGGCTCCCTCCATCTGTCTTTGCTCTCGGAAACTATTTTCAACCCTTAGAAAAAAGGCAAGGACTTTCCACAGGCTAGCCTCTGGCCCTGCATATTCCTGCCATCATACTGACATGACACATGAGCAGAAGCAGTGTGCGGCATTAGATCAGCCAGCACCGCATTCAGGGGCTTCTATCTCTCCCTCTTCACCTGCTGTGGTTTTCCTTTTGGGACTCAAACTCCACTGATGCTGATTGTACATGAGATGCAGCTAAGCTTAAAGTACAAGGGTTATTCATTACTAATTCCTTAAAGAAGGGATTTGAGAAATCTAAGACATAGGGAAAATTGGACAATGGAGCCTCAGGAACATTAGCAAAAGTGATCAGTTGCACTGCAGCCTTTGTTTTTAGGATTACATTTTGAAACATATTTTTAACCTGTTGGTAAGTTAATTGGTGGGCTGCTGTCTGGAAATTAGACACTAAAATAAATCTATACATTTACAGATAGTATCCTGGGGCCAATAACCAAGAGGCATCTACTACCTGACATCTGAGCCCTGTCACACCTTTGAATGGAGGGGATAAAGAGTAGTTAAGAGCACTGGATGGTCTTTTAAGGATTGGGATTTGATTTCCAGAACCCATATGGCAACTCACAACCATCTGTAACTCCAATTCTAGGAGATCTGATACCTTCTTGCCTCTACGGCTACCAAGAGCATACGCGATAAACATATGTGCATATGTGCACATAAAATAAAAATAAACCTTAACAACAACAAAAGAATTCCTGTAAGTGCACAATATCTCTGAAATCTATGCTCCTCAGAAGCAATGCACAGTAGGGATTGATTCTGACTTTCAGCATGTGTTAAGTGTTGAATGAGATAATGTACAGGAAAAACATTTCCACTGTCCCAAGGCTTTTTCAGTGGATCCATCTCGGTAAAGATGGCTATAATATATAATAATATGAGGTCACAAACCATCTCCATTCATAAAATTTTCTGAGTCTATGGCCAGTACCACTGGGGCATCTCCTCTGTGAAAGTTCAGAGAGGTGATGGGACCAAGAACATCAACTGCCTCTGGGAATGTCCAGGGTTAGGGTTCATACCTCTGAAGTTTGGCCCACATCTTTCTCATTTCTGTCAATGGCAGGAAGATTCTGAGGGATTCACCATCAAGTCTTCCCTGATGCTCATTTCTGTAAGTCCTGAATCAGTGGGAGGTCTTTTTGGAAGAGCGATTGAGCAGGACCTTTTATTCTTAACTAGTGGTTTAAATATGGAAGACGATGCTGGCTTGAGTTTAGACTGTCAGCCATACAATCCCATGGGTTGAACAGAACAAAGAATCACAGAAAGAAAGTCACTGAAGGCTGGGGAGTCAGCAGTTCCCTTCACCCCAGCTCCTTTAATGAATACTCCTCTGTGGATTGAAACTGTAGTACAAATCTCAAAGCAGACTTCTCATTACTGAACATACCACATAGGGAAGATTCTCTGGAGTCCTTCGAAGCAGAGTTCACTTTTCTTTGAAAGATTTCAGATTGAACAGAATCATTTGTAAGCCTGTCTGACTTGGCCCCCTGGGTAAGAACCCCTTTTATGAGAGTGTTTCCTATGAGCTTATGGGATGTCACTTTTCCCATTTAAACTGCTGGAGATGTCATTTCATTCCGTGCTTGCCTCCCGGTAAGAATCTTAAGGGAAGTGGAGGCAGGGCACAGTGTATGTAGTTAAGTGGGAGGAAGGTTAGGACTTGAAGGATAAATGCATGGTTATCTGGGAGAAATCAAGATATATCTTGGGGAACAGAGACAATGTAACACAATGGGAAACAAAGAATAAAGACAGTGTAACACAATGGGAAACAAAGAACAAAGACAATGTAACACAATGGGATACAAAGAGTTTTTTTTTTTTTAAGGACTAAATCCCTGACACTTTCTAGATTCATTAAAGATGACCACTTCTCAAAAGCTGCCTAAGATTCAGGTGGATAACTTGTCTGCTCATATATTTCCTGGATAGAACAGTGGCTTTGGAAAATCTTAAATTATTGTTTGTTATTTTGAACACTTTTTCCAAAGTAAGGGTTACACATGAGTACAGCATTTGGTTTAATATTACACAACTGAGTTAACACTGTATTATGTGAAACACAGGCATTTCAGATGCCAGGAATCATGAAATAGAAGATAGGAAGAGTGTTAAAGCTGTATGGTAGGGAGGGATTCTGTGAGACATTGTCCTCTAGACATAATGGGGCCATTAGGCCCACAGCAGCTATGGCCTCCTGCACAAGACTTCCTGCATAAGAATGAGTCCTTCAGTATATTTCACAATGAATGGAAGAGAAGATGATGAGGTCCCATTCTTTCCTGCAACGATATTGGTAGTTAATGGTTGCTAGTAGAAAGGGAGTGATTTTACTCAGTGGTGTAGCCACTGATGAGGTTTCCTGACACTAAAGATCAACTCACCTATATTTGGGCCAATCTCAATGAAACTAGTGATTCACAAAAAGAAAAAGAAAAGAAAACAAAAGAAGGAGGAGAAGAAGAAAGAGGAAGAGGAAGGAGATGAATAATAATAAGAAGAAAGTGGGGCTGTCTGTGAAGAAGAGTTTCAGTAGGAGTTGGGAGGGAGGAATTGTAATGGGGTGGACATCTAGCACACTGTGTCAAAGTATGAATTTGTCAAAAATAAACAAAAGACAATACATGAGAAATTTCCAAGCTTGAGTTTTCTAGAAGTTTGACTCCAAAGAGTAAGCATTCATTCGTTTACGTGTGTGTGTGTGTGTGTGTGTGTGTGTGTGTGTGTGTGTGTGTGTGGTAGTCAGAGGACAACTTAGTCACTTTACCCACTTCAGGTGATTCAGAACACATTAGCACTGATTCAGACAGATGTACTGATGAGCTTTGTGCTGTCTGCTTGCCTTTGCACTAGCCTGCTCTGCATTCATATAACAAAATTCTGAAGGCTGAGAGCTTATGAGAACAAAGGTTCTATCTAGTTCTCAGTTCTGGACTCTTAGAAGTTCCAGAGGCATGGCGTCATCACTTGGGAGGATTCCCTACACTTCAGGAAGCATCACGGTGGGTGCTGGTTTGAGAAAAGCTGATCTTCTGGTTTGAGAAAAACTGAGTCAAGAAGTCAGTGCCCGTGGAGGGGCCTGACTTGCTCTCTCAACAGCCTCGTCAGCTCCTGGGAACTAACTTGGATCCCAGCAAAGTGCAATTGCTTTCAGGATGTGAACTTCCAGGGGACCCCCGACTCATAAAGATTCCCACACCTTGTTTCCACAATGGAGACCACATTCCCAACACAGGAGTGGGTGAGAGAGGCAAAACACAGCATCTTTTCAAAAGAACCTCCTATATGCTGAAGAGAAGGAGTCAGGAAAGGAGGAAATGAAAGGGAGGTGCGCCATTCTGCACTCATGTGCACTAATTCCTGTGCTTCTTGAAATTCAAAGCCATTTTTGGGATGGTAAGGAAGTCGCCTACCCTCCGTCCTCCTGTTCAACATCACTTGAGGTAGCACGTGTGATTGCCACTTGAACACACGGCAAACCAACCATGCTGTGACTAACCTGCATCACCTGTACCTCCAGTATCCCTTGGATACAGTGTTTTACACTGAACCACTTTCTACCATATTGATGTTTTCCACTGTTTCTCATGAACGTTTTGCATCTTTAAAAATCTGAAAATGTGTGTACCATTGACAAACCCGAAGAACTTAATTAATAAATTTGTCTCTGAGATGAGAAATGAAGGCAAAATTTAATGAGGGCCTGTAAGAATAAGCATGGTTCTCTTCCTTATCTTTTCAGCTGTGTCCTGTGGAATTCCAGAGGCTCCAGGAAATGGCTCATTCACGGGCAATGACTTCACCTTAGACAGTAAGGTGACATACGAATGTAACGAAGGCTTCAAGCTGGATGCCAGTCAGCAAGCCACTGCTGTGTGTCAAGAGGAAGGCCTATGGAGCAACAGAGGAAAGCCACCCACCTGCAAACGTAAGTGTTCCTGTCCTCTTCCATATCTCTGGAGACTACATGGGGACCCGCATTCACTAGAAGCAGGGGTGAATTTAGCATTCAGAAAGCAGGCAGACCTTTCCCAGTGTTATGAGGACCTGGTCTCTTTCATCCTAACAACACAATTTCCATAGAGACAATTCCAAACACTTAAAATTAACTGTGTAATCCTGGATGTTAGCCCAGGAAATCCTATGAATTCTATTGCACTCTATAACACATAACTCAACCCCATCGAACCTTATTCTGGCTGCCATTTTCAGTGTGTGCAGTCGTTCCTGAGACTGAGTTCAACAACAACACTCAACAAGTGAAATGTGAAGTTCTCCTGTCCATTCTTCACAGGATGTTTGAGTTCTTTGACATTAGAGCTGTTGATTAATTTGTGTATTTATCATAGACTCTTCATACATATCACTGGCTGACTCGTTAAAAAAAAAAAACAATTTCATTTGTAAAGTGCAGTAAGACTTCTAGGAAGCTATTTTCAGTGCACAGAAATATTTTAGCAAAGAGTCAACCATGAAGGAGGAAAAGAAAAAGGGGAAGGATGTAATTATATTTTAATTAAAAAATAAATATTTTGAAAGGAAAAACATGATTCAAGCATGAAAAGTTTGTATCCAATATAAAACAGTCTTAAAGAGTAGACAGCTGAGGTGAGAGCCAAGCTTAATAAAAGTTACAAACACACATCCTCATACATGTGTACACTCATGCACACACACACATGCATCACACCTATGTATACACATGCACATACATGCAAACATAATTTATACAGCAAGAACTTTGTCACAGACATATTAAAATTTTTGACCTGGAGTTAATCTGCCCTTCCGGTATTTCAAAATTTAAAAATGATATTATTTATGCTTTAATGATATATTAGTAACATATTTACTTAACCTTGAATTATAGAATTAGTTTGATTTTTTTTATATTTCGTTCATGTTAAAATTTTAAACTCTTTGGATAAAAAAGTGTACAAAATTATGGAAGATAATGAGTGCTCACAACAGTTTTTATTTTCATTGCTTTCATTTTGCATTTTTAAGTCCATGTTCAGAGCCAGTTAGGCGATATTGAAAACTACTTATTTTCCATTAAGTAAATCATCATTTTATATCCCAGTTACTTAATCTTATGGGAAATGAAGGTACTATCCCAGCATGTGGTGTCCAGAATCTGCTCAGTTCTGGACTGAAGTGTCTGTTTCACTAGCAAAGACAGAGTTGAGTCAATATTAAACTATGCCATGGAAAGCAGAGGTGAGTGGGAAGAAAACATGCTTTAGTTTTTCTTTGAGGGATGTGTTTCCTTTATTTAATTTCAACTAAAGAAACCAAGCAGCGTAAGCATAAAGCTTCATCCCTTACTCAAAAAATTTTGGTAACAATTGTGTATATATGTATATACATGTGTATACACACACATATAATAATACATATATACACTCATGTATTTCTCAAGCTAATTCTTTTTCTTTCTTTTTTGTTTTTTTTTAATGTTTTTGTTTTTGTTTTTTTTGTTGTTGTTGTTTTTCCAGACTGGGGGTTTCTCTGTATCCTGGAACTCACTCTGTAGACCAGGCTGGCCTCGAACTCACAGAGATCTGCCTGCCTTTGCCTCCCGAGTGCTGGGCTTAAATGGGTGTGCCACCATGCCTAGCTCAAGCTAATTCTATTGTATCTGAGCATGGCTGAAGGAATTTTTAAGTTTGCTTAACAATTGTAGAAATGTGCAAATTAGTGGATAAAGTATCAGATGATAAGAAATACTCCTGCCAGGTGTGGTAGAAAACACTTTTAATCCCAGTACTTGGGAGGTAGAGGCATATGGATCCCTGTGTGTTAAAGCCCAATCTGGACTACATAGTGGATTGATCCTGTTTCAAAAACAAAATAAGTAGAGGCTGAAGAGGTGGCCCAGAGGTTAAGAACTCTGGTTGCTCTTCCAGAAGATGGAGGTTCAATTCCAAGCACCCACATGGCAGCTTACTACCATGCTCACTGTCACAAATTTCCAGAGTATCCAATGCCTTCCTCTGACCTCTTTGAGAACTGCCCATGTAGCAATGGCATATTTGGGCAAAAACACTCCTTCACATAAAATACAAATAAGTAAATCTTTAAAATAATTCAAGGAGAGTCAGATGCTTCAGATCTGATAGACACTGGAGATGAGCAGAGCCTGCAGTCACTGGGTCCCACCCTGAGTTTGATTTGAATGAAGGCTGGAATGAATTAACACTTTCTGTCACAGCTTCCTGTGACTGTACCTGTCTCCTAGGCAGATGTCTGTGTCTCGTTTCTTTCCATTTTAATCATTCAGCAAGACTGGATTTGAATGTTTGAAGATAAGATTCATGCTGGTACCACCAGGACTACCAGTCAGAGCCACTGGTATTAATGTGCAGGGTTGATAGTTTGACAAAATGATGGATGGACCTGCATCGTGAACTGCGTGTGTTACATTAAGCCGTCCATCTGATACAGCTCTTGTCTGCTCCACAGAGCCAGTTGTGGACCCCTTTTCAGCTGATGCTGTTCATGCATCACCATATTTATTAGTCATTTATATAGACCTACCATGTGCAAAGCCGCAGCACAATTTTTTTCTTTTGCTTTGTTTGTTTCTTTTTTTCCTTCTTTTTTTATAATTTATTTTTTATTTCTTCAAGTTCCATCTCAATCACAATCCCCTCCCAACTCCCACCTCCTGTCCCACCCTTCCCCCCTCTTCCCCCTCAACCCCCCATCCTCTACCCCCTTTTTTTCTTTTTTTTTTTTTTTTTTTAGTTTAAGGTATATCTTTTTCCACCCAACAGCTTTGTTTGTTTCTTGAGATAAGTTCTCACTATGGAGCCCCTGCGAGCCTGGAATTCACTATGTTGAACAAGCTGGCCTTAAACTCGTGGAGATATACCTGCCTCTTCTTTCTGAGTGTTAGGATTAAAGGTGTGCATGACCATGCCCAGAAAACCGTCAAAATGCCTCATGAGTAAATGAGATACAAATCCTTTATTAGGACAGGAAAGCAAAGTGAAATCACATCAGGAGGCTCACAGCCAACTGTTACTCCAGCTTCAGGGAATATGACATCATCTTCTGACCTCCAAAGGCACCTCTACATACGTGGTACACACTACATATATTCAGGCACACAGAAAGGACACATAAAATAATAAATCAGTCTTTTCTTTAAAAGCCATTTGTAGTTAAAATGTACATAAAACTGGATTGCTTATCACCCTTTTTTCTTTTACTGTAAACAATCAAAAGCTTATAAAACCAGGAATAATCCTAGACACATAGAGTGCTTCAAGTTACATTTTGACAGAGAAGTTGGCTGCCTTCACACTGTGGGGAGTTATTGGGCAAAAGACAAAAAGGTACCAGGAGATCAGACTGGAGCAAGCCTTCTGTATATCAGTCGGCACTGCCGCAGAAGTCATGGGCTTCCTATCACTTTTAAATAGTCTGGGTGAGAACCACACAGCAACCATGTAACCATGACAACAACCCACCCCATTCTCATTTCCAGTTAATTATCTTCACCAACCATTTACCACTGCGCTCAAAGGAAAAGGAGAACCTAGGCCTCTAGAGGCTTGGAGCTTCTCTGAGAACAAGAACCTCCTGAGGAAACTCATTCTTTCTAGAGTCATTTGTAACACCAATAGTGTGTGTACCCAGGAACCAAGACTAATGGCGGCTCTGTCATCATTACTCCGACTCCAGGCTATTTTAGACTCAAGTCTTAGTGTTTTCTCTAGGGCTGGCATTGGAGAGTAACAGCAAAACTGATGTTTTTTAAGCAGGCATTAAATGTCTGCCTGAACAACCAGTCCCAGGAATTATGTCCAGATATTTAAACCTGAATCTCTTATAAACTAGATTGACAGTAAGTGACAAGAAGAGAATGATTGCAGAGGTACCTGTGTCTCCCCACCACAAGGCTCAGTTTCTGGGTTACCACCCAATGGAATCTCCCCACCCCATTTCTCAAAAATCACCACCAAACTCTTGAAAGACTGACCTACCAACTCCTCAAGACTGATCTGAAAGCACCCAAGCTTAAGAAACAACAAAGCCAAGCATCCACTCAACAGGGGCAGCCAGAAACTGCGTATCAGACACACATGAATGAAAAAAAAGTCCACATGCAAGGTCTCGTAATAAAAATACAAATACTATAAAAGATCCAAAAAGATCCCCCTACATACACCAGTCCTGTAGAAACGTTCTCACTGAGAATTACCTAGAGAAAACGCAAGACACAGAACTGAAAAGAGCAACCATAACTTCAATCAATTCATTTTTTGCTGAGTTAATAGTCTTGTTGTTTGAGCTTCTGAAGTTCCACAGCTCAGCCCATTTCCCTAACACCCATCAGTGCAAATTGCTGGCAGTCTGCAGACTCCACTTTTGCTGTGAGTGTGAAGAACAGGGATGGTTAAATTATTTTACTCTAAAGGTATCTAATCATAACTTTACAAATCTAATTAAATGTGCTCCAATTAAATGTGATAATAAGAAATACTTACCCACATGAGTATGATACAAGGAGACTGTTAAAAGAAAATAAAAAGACAATTATATTCCACACTTAGGGGATGATTAGACAGAAGGAAGATTCACAAGAAGGGCCTGTAACTACTAGAGAGAATACTTTATATACTTGGTGGCAGCCTTGCCATAGCATGAATGCCTCTGAGGAAGGAAGAACTGGCCTTGCTGTTTTGCCCTGGCACAAAGGGTCAAAAAGAAACCAGAATCCCTCTCCACAAAATTGATGGCAAGGGGATGGACACATAGCTCAGATATTAAGAACACATACTGCTTCTTCAGAAGACCCATGTTCAGTTCCCAGCAACCATGTTTGTTGGCTTATAACCACTTATAACTCCAGCTTTAGGAGACCTGATGCCCTTTTCTGGCCTCTAATGATACCTGAATACTGTGGTATGAACACACACACACACATACACACACACACACACACACACACACACACACACACACACGCGCGCGCGCGTGCGCGCATGAATAAATAAATAAATAAATAAATAAATAAATAAATAAATAAATAAATAAATAGATAAATAAATAAATAAATAAAACAAAACTTTTAAAAAATGAAAGCCAGGATTTCCCAAGTCTTCTCTGTCTCCATGAGATTCAGAAATTGAAAAAATGCATCTGTTGTACAGAAACTGCTTATTATTTGTGATTTCAGGTTTTTTAATTTGAGAGATAGAATCAGGTTTTGGTGCAAAAATGGAGTTAGCTGTGTCAACAGTGAGCAGCATTCACCATCTCAAGTCCATTGGGATGGACTGCTGCAGTTGCTTTCAGTTGAAAGGGAAAAATGACCCTATGGTGGTTGTTTAATTTATGTGATAAAAGGGAATGTACTTTCCTGCAAAAGTACAAACAGAAAGAATGTCAGATTTATGGGTAATTTGATACATTCTACCAAACTGTAGCATTTTTAATTATCATAGATTCAACCATGAAAATTTAGTCAATTGTCAAAAATATGTACTGATTAAATCCATGATAATATGGACTTGTTTTCCAGTACTCCTTAGATATAACAAATATTTGCATCTTCCTTCAAAGGCTTTATTATTTATTTGCTATTTTCTGTTGTGATATTTGTATCCTCTTTGATGAACTTATGAAGGTGTTGTCTACTGCCTAGTTTTAGTAATTAGTAAAATGAATTTTGCTTTTTCTGTTGACAAGAAAAGTACAAATCAGAGAGACTTGATGGGAGATATGATACTGGAGGGAACTCTCTCCTGGATTAACTGAGCCTGGGCTTCTTTGTTTGTCTGTAAAATGTAAATAATATAGTGATGATGATTATGATGGTAATAGTGATGGTGGTGATGATGGTAACTGCAATAATGATGGTGACTGTGATGTTGACAGTGATGATGGTGATGGTGACAATCACTTTGATGGTGACTGTGATGGTGACAATCCTGAAGCTGATGGTGATTATGATGGTGACTCTGAGGGTGATGATGGTAATGGTGACTGTGGTGGTGACTGTGATGGTGACAATCCTGAAGCTGATAGTGATGATGATGGTGACTCTGAGGGTGACTGTGATGATGATGATGGTGACTGTGATGGTGACAATCATGAAGCTGATGGTGATGGTGACTGTGGTGATAAGTATCATGGTACTAATAGTGATGGTGATAGAGGTTGTCCTTTCTCATCTCGGTGAGAGTCAGCTTGGATTATAATTTCATAGACAGTCACAGAAACAAGATGACTCTGGTTAGAAGCACTGACCTACACATCTGAGCAGCAGCTGTGCTCTGAAGTGTCCATCTGGAGGTCCAGATGACTAGAGAACATGTACAGCTGCTAGAAGAATCTTCTCTAAGGCATTTCCACCAGGATGAAGGCATGCTATCTTGAAAATGACAGAACATGGCTACTTCATGTGCCCCTGGTAGTGGCTTACTGTAGGACCCAGTGAGATATGTGTTTCCATGTGTCACTCTTGTAACTCAAGCCTCTACTGCCCCCAGTTCATCACCCTCAACCGACAGGCTGTCATCTGATATGCATTCTTTGTTTCAGAATGCTCTCAGTCTTTCCTTCCAACTCTTCACCAGAGCTTCAAGAATTTCCTTATCTGACAAGTTCCTCAGTTTCAGGAATGAAAATGTTAGTAAAATACTCACTTTGTGTGTTATTTACTTTCACATCTCACACCATATCTTCAGTTTTCACTATGCAGTTTGGTTGGTGTCTTTGCCATTATGTTTCCAGGCAAGTTCTTTTCAGACCATTCACATGCATGCACACACATTCATACACACACTCATACACACACATGCACATACACATGTACACATACATGCACAAACACATATACACACTCAGGCAACTTTAGATAAGTGTGGCCTTGACTTAGCTGGGAAACTATGAAAAGACATAGTGGTTACAGTAAAAATAATTGTGTTGCCAATCAGAAGACAATTGAAAAGCAAGCCAAATACTGTTTTCACAAAGAAGCAAGGCAACTGTGGACATGTCGGATTGCTACTGAGGATGGAATTAGCCAGAGGGAAACCTTCCAGTCTGAGCTGACTCAGAGTCCTCCACAGAAGCAGAGGTTGTGAGAGATAGGCCAGGTGATTAGAGTGCTTGAGTTTGTTCCAGAAGCACACACTGGCACAAGGGAAAAGCTTTTGTCACACTTCAGCCGAGTTCGGGGTTCCTCTGACTGAAGGTTTTATGGACAAGACTGTCTTGCCTAAAAAGCTGAACATACTCTACCCACAGAAAGACATAATTTCAACTGTTAGGCAAATCATTTGTACATCTATGATCATGGAAGATGGCTACTGCATCCAAAAACATCTGAGGGACACAAGCTTAAGAACTTTTAAATTACCAAATCTTCCTTCATATTTTTTCACCACATTGCTTTTACTCTTAAACACCCATTCTCTGTCATTTATTCAAAGATATAACTGTAAGTTGCCCTAGGAAGAAGAGATATTCTGTAGCATTTCACACAGCAAATTCAATTGCAATGAATGTAAATAAAATTTAAAAGCAAAATACATTTATTATTGTCACTCTGAAAAAAACTACGATTGTTTTTGGACTCAAGGCTGATAAACCTGGCTTCTTCAGTTGTGTGAGTAGCCAGCTGATGGTGACAGATGTCAACCAAGAAAGCTATGTTGCTTATGCTATAGTCCTTGCTTCTAACTTGTACAATTCACTTAAAATCCTATCATACTTTTCATAAACAAACCTATACTTGTATAGTCTTCAGACAGTGCATATATTGCAGGTTATCTGTAAGTTTTCTGAGTCTACTGTTCTGGGGCTGGGTCCGAGCCTACAGTGCTGATACTGCAACTGCCCCCATGAGTCTGCCTTTTTGACCTTGGAGCATGGGAAGTCTTTCCTTTCAGTTATGATAATAATCATTCTTTTCTACAATGGTAATGCAGTATGCCCAACCATGTTTTGTCATTGTAAACCTAGTAATATGCAGCTATAGTCTGTGTATATACTCATGTGTGTATATTTGTACGTTCACATTCACATGTACATACACGTGAATGTGTATGTGTGTGTATGTATGAATCCACATGTGTGAGGGCAGCTGTGTCCTCATGTGCCCATGTGTGCATGTGTGTACATGTATGTGCTGCACAGAGAAGGAATGATTTCCTACCATTCTATCTCAGACTGACCACAAGATCCCCTTCACATCTGTAGCAAGATGGGAGTTTCCCAGGGTAAGATGGGGGCCTCATGAGTGATAATGTGGGAAACAGAGAAGTCCTGAGACAAGAGTTGAGGACATCCAGGTCACACACTGTGATGAGTTCCACATGCCAGCAGTCCCTACCTTCTAGAAGCAGTTACAGTGAGAGCTGTCAGGAAGCTGTACTGATGCTGAGGTGTTTCTCTCACAGCGGTGCCCTGCCCCAGCATCGAAGGCCAGCTGTCTGAGCACGTGCTCTGGAGGCTGGTGTCGGGGTCGCTGAATGAATATGGAGCTCAAATTCTCCTCAGCTGCAGCCCTGGCTACTTCTTACAGGGTCAGAGACTCTTGCAGTGCCAAGCCAATGGGACCTGGAACACAGAGGAAGACCGACCCCGATGCAAAGGTGAGTGATGGTGGACCCTCCCACAAACAGTGTGCATACCTCTAGAGACAGCACCAGTGGGTCCGCCTATGAAGATGTTGTCATAGTCCTGCTGACTAAAGCAGAGCCTGTGTGTTAGTTAACACGGCCACCTCAAACAGGCATCACGGGAACAAATATCCAACACCAACACTGTGTTTCTTCATTAATGACAGTATTTTATAAACTTCAGAGTATTAGAATAATCAAGTACTTCACATTTGAGCTTGAAGAAAATTAAAGGAACATGTTTGAAGAGCTAACTATTCTTCTGCATGAAAGCCATGACAAACTTGTCATTAGGATCTTGGGAAATGGTATTTATGCTGAAGATATCTGTCCTCCATAATGGCTGTCTTGGAAAAGGAGATTATTATACTCTCAGGTACATGATGAACAGTTAATATAAATAAATAGGAAAGTAAGACAGAGCTGAACATTGTTCAGAGCTCTTTTTGATTTACACATCTCTGATATCCAATCTCTACTGATTGTTTACAGGAAATTACCAGACATTGAAACAAGCAGTTGGATTGTGTGATATTTATGCAATGTACAACTTAGGAAGAATGGAAATAGAATAAAAAGGAGGAAAACAAAAGAATGTGTGGATAGCTGCTTTACATGATAACTTTAATTCAACTTTTAATACAACAAATGCTAATTCTTCATGTAATACCAGCTCTTCCCTGAAACCTAGAGATAAGTACGGAAGGATAGGGGCATGAGACATTCAAATCCAAGATGGCCTGCTTCCCTAAGACACTTCACAGACCTGCTGTCAGTCTGGCTGTGATGGTTTCTGGTGGCTCTGATGGCTCCTTTGTTTAGGTAGCCAGTGTCTGGCCAGGAGCATACAGTTCATTTCCCTCTATAGTCCTACCACATTCTTCCTACACACATGCCATTTACCATTTCCCCTGACTCCTTAGAGTCACCTCATGATTTGGGCACCCAGAATTAGGGCTGTCAAGAAGAGATGAGGAAGGGGCAGAGGCCCTGACATTACAGACTCTAGTCTCCTTGGGGATCTGTGGAAGGCTCCTGTAGATGCAGCAGGCCCATGTACTCTCCTGCACCTGATTCCAAGGATGCCTGCTGTGTCCCTGTCTGCCTGTGCTGGGACCTTGATAGACAGGGTCATCTTGATGCCACTGCCTGAAACTGCCTTTCCAGAATACTTCACACCTACAGGCAAATCTTTGCAAACTTGGAGCTCTGTTAATTCTTGAACCAAACCTTGAAGCAGTAAGGTAAACCTCACCAAGGAAGACTGTGGAACCAGGTCCTGACTTCCTGGTACTGTGCTTATCCTGAAGCTTTGGAAATCAATTGCACACACACACACACACAGACACACACACGGTGATCTTGCTCTTCAATGTCACCTGGTCCATGGCAGGAACCACACATCAAATGAAGCCACTTCCTACCAGATGTGTACACCATGTACACTGGTGACCGCTTGCAGCCACATGTGACTGGGCATAACCCCTGTGTCACATGCTGCAATGTGCCTTTTTTGTATGCTACCACAGATACACAGTATTACAGTATTTTCTAGAATCAGTAGAAGCTACCTGAAACTATGGTTTGCTTTGGTTTTATTATTCATGTCTTGATTTCAGGTTGTCAGTCTTGGCTAAGATAACCCCGTTGTTATGTCTTTAGGCTGTCTCCTCCACATCTCTGAAAGTCTTGCTGTCTTCTAAAGACAGGATGCTTACTCAGATATTGTTCAGGGATCCAAAGTGCCCTGGGGGAATGTTTTGGAGATGGAAGTCTGTGTGTAAAAAAGATAAAGCAGTGCACAGTAAGGGAAAGTTCACAGGGAGCTGTGTCCTTCCTCTTGTGACTCAGCTGAAAGTTTTTATCTTTCCTGAAAAGGCGGATACTACTGTTGTCTTAGTCACTCTTCTGTTGCTGTGATGAAGTACCATTATCAAGGCAACTTATAAAGAAAGTGTAATCAGGCTTATGGTTTCAGTGGGTTACTGCCCATGACTGTGGATCAAAGGCATGGTGCCAAAAGCAGTTGAGAGCTTACATCCTGATTGTCAAATAGGATGTAAAGAGCTAACTGGAAATGGCATGTGCTTTCTTAATCCTTCCCAAACATTTTTACCAACTGGTACCAAGTATTTAAATATATGAGCCTATGGAGACCATTCTGATCCAAACTACCACAGTTATTATCCATTTATTTCTATTTATGCATTTTGGGAAATGTTTTGCATTGGCAAAAGGGTGTGCAAATTTTTGGAAATTCCTTTTATGGAAATATAGATGTATCAGAGCAGGCATTCTTGGCTTATTGTGATGAGTTATAGGGCCAGATAGCATTCTAGATCTTGTTTTCCATTGCTAATGGTTTGAAGACAACACTAGAGCCCAGGAATCCACAATATTTTCCAGGCTGTTCCCACAGCTCCTGTGTGGAGAGGGTACCTAACTTCAAAAATAACTGTTGTCAGGATTGTTATGATTACAGTCCAGTCAGTACTACTGGAGGAGCTGCATCTGTTGCTGAGGAAACAGTAATCCCAAATGTAGTAGGTCCATATGCCACAGATGGGCTCCCAGGTTCTGTGTCTAATATTAGATGGGCCCACAGGTTCTCTCTCTCTCTCTCTCTCTCTCTCTCTCTCTCTCTCTCTCTCTCTCTGTGTGTGTGTGTGTGTGTGTGTGTGTGTGTATGTGTGTGTGTAATTGAATGGACCTGAGAAGGTCTCAGTCTGCTTGTGATATTGGATGGGCCCATGGGTTCTGCACGTTATATCAGATAAGCACACAGATTGTGCTTGTGACATTGGATGGGTCCACAACTTCCTCATGTGACATTAGATGGGCCCACGTGTTCTTTATGCGACACTGGATAGGCCCAGAGGGTCTCTTTATGACGCTGGGTGTGGCCACATGTTCTGCATGTGACATGGGATGGCTATTGCATGTAACATTAGATGGATCCACAGGGTCTGTGTCTTCCCTCTCTGTGGGGTCTCCCCAAGCTGCCTTCATGCTGCTGGAGTCTATCTGCACCTAAGGCTGACTGGGTCAAGACCAGCTGTCTGCTCACACTCCAGGCAGAACACAGGTCCTTGTGATTATGGCCAGGCCTCAATGTATAGTCCCAGGTAACACAATCCGTTCTCAGTTTCTAACATGTGTCCTTCACCTTCTCCAGCTTCATGGTTTCCATGTGTCAGAAGACAGGAACCACATGGCCAATTTAAGGGTTCACCTCACCAGGATAGCCTCACCCTGTCAATCTGACCCATGTAACCAAAAACCTGAAGAAAGCTGTCTCAATAAAGTGTTGAGGATTACACGGGGAAGGAGGGTGTCTGTGGACAGGGATTTCTTGAAGATTTATTGAAAATTTTCTTTCCCTACATTATAAATTGACATTTCTAATTAATTGAAAACATGTAAGCAATTTTAATGAAAACTGAGACAATATAAGTGCATGCTGATTTATATAAAGTGATAACAAGTCCCTCCCCATGCTAATATAAAGAGTATACTTTTATAAATAGTAGGGATCTCTTTTCAAGCAGGACAATAGCTTGTGAGAAGACTATCCTTTTGAGTCTCTGTGTGACATGGTTGCATGGGTGTGGCTGGGTCCTCCAAGCTGGCTCAGAACTCCTCTAATTATGCTGTTTTAGTGGAGGTATAAAAATCTCTGGCAGCTGAATAAGAAGATGTCTATGATCTCCAACAGGACACTGGAGACTCCTGGCATCTTGGGCTGTGTTTTGGAGAAGTTATTTATGATGAACACAGTGTGCAAAGATACATGTGTCTTATTTCAGATGCAGAGCAGGGGACAGAGATACAGGAACAGAAATGAACACACTCATTTAATTTTTGTCTCAAGTCTCTCTCCCACATTGTCCTCATGTCCTCATGGGTACTTGTGTCACCAGGTATCCTCAGCAGCCATCTTTAGTTCAGTTTCTATCATTATTTCTCTTTATAATAAATTGGGGGATAAAGTCTGACAAACATCTCCTCTTTCAAAAACCAGTCTAAACTCTCAGAAAGAACAGAGTAAATAGGCTGCTGAGAAGGACTAAAGAACTCCCAAATTTAACCCTCCAAAAGTGAAGGGAGGAAAAAACCTTATGATGTTCATTTCCTTGAGTCTATAGAAATCAGTGAATGTGTTTGTTTATTATTTCTTATGAAGTTGCACTTTATTATAACTTAAATTCCATTTATTCCTCATGGTCTCTATTTTATCCACATACACCCAGAAAAAAAAAAAAAACAAGATCAATACTAGTAATAATATACTTTTCTTTGAAATGAGTGCATGAAAACCCCAGGAAGTTCAAACAGCATTTAATTTCTTAATTAAAAATACTTAGAAGGACAGATTTTCCTAAGCCCAGTTTGCCAGCCTGTGGCTGCACCCCTATAGAAGAAGCAGTTGTTTCCCATATAGTGCTAGGACAGACTCAGCAGCATCTTCAAATGTGTTGTCATGGAAACCATTGGCATAGCGATGGAACTGTAATTTATAAGGTTTTAGTTACCCGTGGCTTATCTCAGAATGGCCAGGCCATGAGATGTGAAGGAAGCCTACTATTCTCCATTATGTGTCTGCTCCGGAGCCAGGATGATAAGTTACCTAGTTTGCAGGTCATTTAATCCAAGAGGTGGAACAGATACTTGGCCACCCCCAAACATATCCACAGCACTCTGAGAACAGCTGAGTTCTCCAGCTTCTGGTGATGCGGGGTGTCACATTCCCACACCAAGTGATTCTAAGTTCTGAGAGTGCCTGTCTGTCCGCAGCACAGAAGGAAATCTTCTCAGTGCAGCCCCCTGTCTGCAGTATGATCCTGTGGAGGCAGACAAAATCCCCACACAACAGGAAATCCTGCATTCTTTTTCTCACACTTCTTATTGTTTATATTTAAAAGTAAGAAACATGTTTATTATGGAGATTCATGAGTCAGAAATCTTTATGTTTTAAATTTACATTTACACAAAAGCCAAACTAGACCTTTAAAAATGTATACAGAGAACATTCTCCATGTTCTAGATTGTCCCCATTTCCTAATTACTAATTCTGCATTTTCTGAGGGCAGATCCTCACCAAGCTGTGGGGCAGGATGGCTTCTGTGGGTTCTGGTTGAGAACCAGAGGCATGCATGGACTGATGGCTAAACACAGTAGCACAGGCCCATCCACAAAAATTAGCACAGGTATCCTATCCTCCTGCTTGAGTGTCACTGTGGTTCCATCTATTATTAGAGAGGACATTGTGCAGCATGGACTTGAACTTGGGAGACACATCAATAGCTCTGGTGTCTGCTTACTGCTACATGGGGCAGCAGAATCCATCATGAGCATCCTCACTTTGGGTGAAGCTTTCATACTTAACACTTGGTGACAGATCAGGGCTGCGGGTCCCAAGACCTCACATAGTGACCCAGGCTGTAGTTCAGCACCACACCTTCATGTGTCTACAACCAACAATCTCCAGGTCTTTGAATACATCCTGCCTTTTTTTCAGGTATAGCACAGTGTACTGCTCTTGGGTGTTCATAGTCACTGTGAGCTGGACATGATCATGGGGCTGTTATCCACCAGAGCAGTAGAAAGCACCAACATTTGAGCTTGTGTATAAAGATCCACGCTGCTGACTGGAATGCTGGCCTTGTGCTATGAGAAAACATCAAGCTACTGTTTCAAAGTGGGTTTCCCTGGGAATTCTAGTGGAGAGGAAAAGGATGTTTGCCTGTGGGGAGTGGCTTGTCATTCACCACTATATTAGAAAGACAGCATTCACAGAGAGCCCCCAAAAGGAGTCTTCTGGGTGCCCTCAATTTAGCACCTTTGCTGTGCAAAGACACCTCCTGGGTTCTGAGATTGCTGGGGATTGTGAGTGTGGGCATGTTTTTATTGGTAAGGGCACAGCTAATGAATCCATTTTGGAGACTGGAAGGGAGAATAGCATGGAGATGAGCTTTCTCCTTGTTTTGTGACAAGGTTACTTTTAGCCATGATGGGCTCTCCCAATTTGACTTTTCCAAGCTGCTCTGCCACCCTCACTAATGAGCAGGGTTTGCAGCCAAGGGAAACTCTAGGCTAAGAATCCCATTATCCAGCTGCCCAGAAACCCAACTGTTGCTCCGTTAGTTCCTTGTGGTCTAATGAACCTCATTAAAGGATAGACTTTAAATAGGTCTCCTCTCCAGAACATGTGAGCCAGCCGAGGCTGGGAAGACAGTCTGGTGTGAGCACCTTCTCTCTGCTCTACCACTAAAGGTGTGTGAGCTCTCGGCTAGGAAGCTGGTCCAGCATTACCCTTGAACACATCCATGATAAGCACTGAAGTTTCCACATGAATCGCTAACTATCACAGTTCAAGGTACGGTTCACACTGTGTTTGGGAAAAGGCTTAGAGAAAAGTTCACAGCAAATTATAAAAACCTAAATCCCCCTTGAATCCACTGACATTTGGTATGGTACATGCTAGCAAATTATCAAAAGCTCACACTTGCTGCCGCCGTGAAGGTCTAGCTTAGCTGTCTTTGACACTGAGAAATCTCAGCAAGATTTTCTCTAGAGGTAGACCCCCAATTTCTGGTGAGTCACACCTATAGATCATGTGTAACATGTAAGTCTGCCTGTTTACTTGAAACTGAGTTGTAGTCACATGTTACATTCAGAGAAGCTGAACTAAGGGGGTTATTTCAATGGTACATTCATATAGTTTTCCTTTCTCTGAGTTTGTGCTAGATTTCTTTCTTTTCTTTTCTTTTTTTTTTTTTTTTTTTTGGATTTTAACAAGCCTTGGCCTGAATTGTGCAATCCTAGCTCATCAAAGCTAGCTCTTAATTCTATTACCCAAATGTGACCCCATATATACATACGTCCCCTTGGACTGCCATTCTCCACAATATGCCAATGTTCCTGGCCATGTGGAATGAGGTTCTTTTTTCTAACCCATGGTGTGTGCCTCCTTCCTGCTCCTCCTGGCTGGAATTCCTTCTTCTTCCTGCTGCTGGCTGGAATGCCTGTGCTAGATTTCTTATCACTGTGACAAATACCCAACAAGATGTTTTTTGAGCAATCTTACTTTGTTTTATAATTTCAGGCAGGGTCACATGTAGTAGTCCAGGCCTGCTGGGACTTCATGGCAGTCCTCCAGCTTCATGCACCCAAATTGTGGGTGGGATTATATACAAGAGTCACACTACCTAGATGAGAAAAGCAATTTAGAAAATGGACAGTTTCTAATGGGTCACAATTGCAGAGATTTCTATAGGTTTGTGACTTGGGCACTCGTATTACTTAGTTTCTGGATTGTGGTGAGACCTTTCTGAGTAAGAAGGAATAAAAACATGTTTACTCAAGATTGCCAGGAAGCAGAGAGAGACTGAGGAAGGTCCAAATGTACCTTTCAAAGTACCCCCTCTCCAACCAGGCCTTACTTTCCATAGTCTCTAACACCTCCCAACAGTTCATTATGACTTTTAATCCATCAATGGATTCAGTCCAAGATGAGGTCAAAGTCCTTATGGTCCACTCACATGTCAATCATTGGATCCACTGCTTAGGGTCCAAGTCATTAATGTGCCAGCCTTCTAGGGTCAAGACTGTTGGGGTTTAACTGTAAGATGGTACTACAGACTTGTTATTTGAATACTTAGTCCCCAGCTGGTGAAGCTGTTTGGGAGGCAGAGCTTTATTGGAGAAAGTGGATCATTGGAGGGGTCAAGCCTTGTAGGCTCATATCTCTTTCTGCTTCTTTGTTGGCTGAGGAGAGGTGAAAAAGATGCCTCAGGATCCTGACACACTCATAGGAGCAGTTTCTATAGCTCTAAATGCCACCATGCCTTTCCTGTCATACCATTAAATTAGCTAAAATAAATCTCTTTTCGTTAAGTTGCTTCTATAAAGAATGCTGTCACAGCAATGAGAAAAATAACTGAGATACTGACCTCCTTGATATTCACACTGTTGACTCGGTTTCTTATATAGACCTCAGCATAGACTTTCATTGTTCTCAGCTGTCCTAGTCCTATCAGACACCAAGAGTGTTAGGAGGTCAGCCATGCTCACCTGGCTGAGCAAAGAAGTTACTTTATGATGGTTTTGGCTTCCTATCTCTTGCCAGTTTACTACAAATGGGAACCCTGTCTTCTTGTCACTCACTGGCACAGCATTAAGTACTGTGCATGTCACATAACAGCTTATTAAGTGACCCAAACATTTCTCCTTGTATAGCTTTTCTAAGATTTCTGTTCTTGTTTGGACACTTGTGAGCCTCTGTTGATTCCAGCCTTGAAAGCTTTGGGACTTTTCTTTCTTCCATGAAATTCAGTAGGTTTGGTCCTCAAATATATATGCATCTGAGATGAAAACACATCATCAGTGTTTTTACTATGGATGTCAGTATTTTTACTATGGGTGACTATTAATTTAGCTCCCCAAATGGACTAATTTGGGGTCACAGCTGCTATACTCCATCCTATCTGGGACATCAAGGATACCCTTATGACTTATAGCTACCCTGTCTATGCCCACACAGAATTAATTTGTGAGTACACTTACTATTACTAGTAATTCCTAATTACTAGTCAGTTCCACAGAGCCTGTGCCGTCAGCCGTTTCACATTGCTCATCTTTGAAACAAATTCTACAAATGCTGGAAGGAAAATGGTCTTGGAAGTAGAGTGAGAGTCAAAAGTGCTGGGTTTTAACCCACCATGCTGTGTTTGGGCTGGTGGCCTTTGGAGAAGACACTTGTCATGTCCCTGGCAGGTCATGTGAGTGTCCCCAGAGTCACATCATTTTCAGGATGCCTATGGAAACACAAATGGGCAGTCCACTTCTTTGGCAGATATGTTTATGGGTCGCTATGCTGCATACGGATGCACGTTGAAGATGTTTATGGGTCGCTATGCTGCATACGGATGCACGTTGAAGATGTTTACGGATCGCTATGCTGCATACGGATGCACGTTGAAGATGTTTATGGGTCGCTATGCTGCATACGGATGCACGTTGAAGAAAGGATTTTCATTCTGTGAGAATGAAAACACAGTGGGTCACTGAAGGAACTTTGGGGTTTGCAATATGCTAGAACTTCTCAGGTTTTGTGTTAAGAATAATAGAGAAGGAAAATCCAATTGAGACAGCTGACCTCTCAAGCCCTAGCAGATCAGACCCCCCTGCCTAGCAGATTCCCTGCCATGTGCTCTTTAGGAAAATCAACACCCAAGGCTTCTGCTTTAAGCCAAGACCTGGACTAATAACAGCTTTTCTCTTCTAGTCATCTCGTGTGGAAGCCTGTCCTTTCCCCCAAATGGTAACAAGATAGGGACACTCACCGTGTACGGAGCCACTGCGATCTTCACCTGCAACACCGGTTACACACTTGTGGGCTCTCATGTCCGCGAGTGCTTGGCCAATGGTCTCTGGAGTGGATCTGAAACAAGGTGTCTGGGTAAGCTACTAGTAAGTTCCTATGTGGTATACTTCAAATAAACCTTGAGAATGGATCACAGCATGGGAAGTGTGGGGGCTTCTGGCAGACAGGGCTCTGATAACTTAGTAAACCTGCCAGTGTCATGGCTACCTGCCCCTTCCTAACTCTCAGAGTCCCTGAAGGTCTGAGAAATAAAGGATGGGCACCCTGTATGTTCTATGGCATATAAGAGTGTGTATTGCTCTTGTAGAGGACCCAGGTTCAGTTCCCATAACTTCTGTCTGGTGGCTCATAACTACCTGTAACTCCCGTTCCAATGGGTTTCTTCTCACTGTTCCCATCCACATACCCCACACAGACACTCATATACAGCTAATTAAAAATAAAAATGAAATCTTTACATTAATAGGGCTGTCCTGTATAGGGCTGAGACTATATAGCACTCAAAGACCCTCACAAACTTAGCAAACAGAAATAGGAATTTCCAAAAAAGTTGTGTGCATTTTATGCTTTCAGTAGCTTAATATTCCTTCAGGAAATTGAAGGGCTGGTCATCGGTTATCTAAACCTCAGAAATACTGAGTTGTTTACAGTGGCATGTCTCTGTAAGCATGGCTTTGTTTTCCTAATGTTATTCTTTGATAATTGTAAAGGGGGGAGGATGATATGTCTACTGGAATCCTGTGTATAAATGTGGACAAAGCTTTGACTATGCAGTTCAGATAGGCCAGTGCCTCAAAGTTGCTCCAACTTATCTCCTCATCACTGAAATATCATACACATCTTACCATCACCCTTCCTACCTCCAGGATCCCAGCTCCTTCCTCCCACCTCTTTCCTATGTATGAGCTTTTCTCTGCAGTACACCACCTCTGTCCATCACCTTATCCCTCCATTACCCCAACCCTCTAGTACCTCACCTACGTCATCATCTCATCTCCCTCAGCACCCCACCCTTCCAGTACCCCACCTCCCTCCATTACCTCATCCTTCCATCACTCCATCCCTCTCTTACACAACCTGTATGTGCAGCACATCTTTCTCCATCACCCTACCCCACTTCCTTTCCACACCCTTCAACATACCACCCCTCTATACCCCATCTCTCTTCCTTATACCTCGCCCTCCATCACCCCAATACTCCAATATCCTACCTCCTTCCATCATCCCACTTCCTTCTATCATTCCACACCTGTGTCACTCCATCTCTCTTTATAACCCCATTCTTCCAGTGCCCCTCCCCTCTGTATTACTGCACCTTTTTTGCAGTGCCTTCCTTTTCCGTCATCTCATCTTCCTCTAGCACCCTCCTTTACTCTAGTACCTGACCTATCTCTAGTCTTTGAGAACCTTATCTGTGCTTTCCTGAGTATTCTTTAAGGACTTGGTCAAGGCCACTGTGAAGCCGTCTCCACATGGCAGTGCAGGTGGGGACAAGGCCTTCTCTCCCTACTTCAGTGGAATTTAACACCAAACAGGGCAGGGGGTGAATGGTCCCAAACACACATCTTCTGCTCTGTCCTGCCTGGTAGAGTAAGTATATAGATTAGGCTGTGTGGGAAGCTTGGGAGTTTAAGTGATTTAGCTTCTAAAATGGTTAAGACATAGGATCATCTTATATCCCATTAGTCCCAAATAAGTTTCCACTTACTCTGTCATCCTTCTGCTCCAAACTTAAGACTTGAAGCCAACAGGTTGGGGCACATAATCTATTGTTGGTCCTACACTGTCACAAAAACAGTCTTGATAGGAGGTGATCCATCTTGGAAACCTCTAGAGGCTGAATGGCTCAGAAGTGACACCATTTGCCCAACAACAGAAACTAAAACTGAACCTAAGCATAGGGAAAAAAACCTCCAGGTTCCAATGAAGAAAATATGAGTGGTGAGAATTTGAAGTTTATAAAAAGCAGCAAAATCTGAGGAGCAGAGCCTTTAACTGGGAGATGAACAGCCAAGGCTGAGAGGGCATGTAGTCACACTTGTGTACGGCTGGCTAAATAATGGGCAGTAAATTTAGTGTAAAGATTTTTCAGCTAAACAAATATGGTTTCATGGTGACCATTGAAACTTGACTGTTGAGATTCATAATCTGCCTAATACGGTAATGAGTGTATATATCCCTGTACCAGAATAGCAGGTTGCTTGCAGGGCAGAGCACACAATCTAACCAAACAAGAATGTAGGCCCAAGGGAATCCACAGTCATGTGTGCAGCCCATGAAATATGTGGGTGAGTGTGTGAGCAGGAGGGAGCAGAACTGTACTGTTGCCAGGGTAGGCTGTGAGATGCCCAGACAGATGGATCAATAAAGTCACATTCTGAAATCTGGCACGGATACTGTGTATCGGGCACTGTAATTGCTACAGAGCTCTGGCGCCCTCATGCTAACTAGATGCCTCATGGGAGATAATATCTGTAAATGTTGTCTTTATTGCTAACACATGAATGGCAGTTTTAGGCTTTGTTTTATGGAATTCTTATCAGGACACAAAGCAAGTGCCTATTACTCCTGACTTGGAAGAGAAAAATGCTTGGAGAAGTGAAGAGCTTGCCCATCATTATGTGTCTCACCAATAATAAAAACAGTACTTAAATTTAGGCGCTGTGGTTATAGATCAGGGGTTCCTGATCAAAGACTTCCAGGGCTCCAATGAGGGGCAACAAGTTCATTCTCACAAAGAAATACGAATGGCAGCTACTTTCTCCCACCAACACTGAGCCACAAGGAGACAGTGACGGATGACCTATTTGTGACAGGAACCATGGCACCAATAACTTGTGTCCCTCCCAGGACAGGTGCCTCCACCCCACAGGGCCAGTGATCTCTCCACATGCTCAGATGCTCATGTGGTTGTAGCTGTTCCTTTTCTTCTGTTTCCTTACCTGTTATTTGATATTCAAATCAGTGTGTCATTCATTCCCATTGCTAGTGAGAACACTGTTTCTTTATTAGAACACCATGACCACAAACGGTTTGGGAAAGACAGGGTTTATTTCAGCTTACAGTCCTATATCCTAGTCCATCACTGAGGGATGGCAGGGCAAGAAGCTGGAAGCAGGAAGGAGCTGATGGACAGAGCAGGGAGGAATTCTGTTTCCTAGCTTGCTCTCGTGGATTACTCAATCTGCTCTCTTATATATCCTGGGACCACCTGCCCAGGGGGTGGCACCACCACCCATAGTGGCCTGGGCTCTCCCATATCAATCACTTATTAAGAAAATATACTAAAGCCTTGCTCTCAGATAAATCTTCTGAATTTCAATTGAGAATCCCTTTTCCCAAATGATTCTAACTTGTGGCAAGTTGGCTTAAATTTAACTATTATACCCAGAGTCTTGATTCCAGTTCTGTGAAGAGTCCACTGCATAGACACTGAGGATTGATTAGCTGCTATGGTAATGCATCCAGTGACTTTGGATTGTGAAAAATGTCTGGGAAACATATTAGCATTATTTGGCCAACAGAAATATTAGAAATAGTAAATAGATAATTTTAAATATCTGAAATGCCACAGGTTCAATAATTCAATGAGCTGGTTGTGGCTAGCTGTTCTTCTCTTTGCCAGCTATGGAGGGGTAGGTAGAGATACCATGAAAACTTGTCTGGGAGGAATAAAACTAATTAAATTCATGTGCTGGGAAGTGTGTTTTGAGGGCTTGTGCTAGTGTTAGCAATGTGGTTAGTAATAGTATATGTGCTATTAGGTTTCAGACTAAGGATATAAGCCATCTACCAGACAGATCAAGTTAACATGGCAGATCTTTCAAGCATCAATATGGAGTCCCAGTACAGAAGAGAGTTATCCACTTGTGCGCTGTCCGAAGGGCTTCTGTGGACTCTACACTGTATTGAGTTTCAGTCCATGGGACTCCGAGCATTGTAGAAGATACTATGATGGATACTTGGTCCAGTTTGTGGGTGGGAAATCTCTATCTTGAGGAATACCAGAGGAACATTGTGCTTTGGCATGGTCTTTCTGATGATAGTAAAAGAGGCATCTTGTATCTGGTATTCTAGATGTGTCCCATGATGTCGATTAGCAAAGAATCTTTCTGGCCATTAAGTAGAAGTCAACCCTTGGAAGAATGATTCTACACTGACCACGTCTTCTGGAATTTTCCATATAAAAATTGCATTTAAAGAAAGGAAGGAGAGTTTCTTGGCTCACACTCAAGAACAGAATTTGGTCCTGTTAGAAGTCCCTAATCTGAGGTCTGAGCCTGAAGCTTTGAGTAAGGCTGGTGTGTGTGTGTGTGTGTGTGTGTGTGTGTGTGTGTTGGTGTGTCCTCTTTCACATGAGTTCTAGGTAAAGGTATGCATGTGTGTGTCACGACACAGTCTCACCCAAGCTCCAAGAGCACATTATGGAGCACCCCACTCCTGCACTGTAACCGGGAGCTTTATGTTTCTCTGAGTTATGAAGGACTTGCTCTGTGTTCCCTTCTGTAAGTTGCAGTGCTAAATATCTGTCTAAGCTGGAGCATTAAGCCACGAGAACACAGGCCCCATAACTCCACTACCAGGTGCCTTCCAACTCATCAGGAAAGTTTTATGATCACAGTGTTCTCTTAATTATTTTCTTGTATTTATCTTCTTTATAGTAATTTCCCTTGAGCTCAACACTGAGCACAGGAGCTTGAAGTAGGTGGTATGTTTTTAATCTAGGCCCCTTGTTATAAAAGTGTTGATTAATCTTTTGATAAGACACTTATGGCGTGTAGATTTTCTTAGCACAGAATGATCTGTTACCCCTCCCACTGGGTTATGTGTTTCAAAGATGCTTCTGATAAGGAATCCTCTATAAAAAACATCAACTTTCCAGTACAATGGATTCCTGTTTGAAGTAGGTTTGCATTTGTTGAACCATAATGACTACAAAGACACAAATCCTGCTATGAATGTAATATGGTGACATTTACAAGGGCTAAAATAGCTAGATCTCATCATTTAAAATTGTATTTTAGCTTTTTTTTTGTCGATGGAGGGGAATAAAACTGAAGTGTTTTCTTCAAATACTCTGTAGATTTTGAGAAGTATAAGAAAAAATGTTTAATAAAATAGCTGAGAAGGATGCTGGTGACATTACAGAAAAAAATGATTCTATTAGAAGAGAGGATTGCTCATCTCCTCCAGGATGTTGTCTATTCTGTATGTTTCTGTGAAGTGTGCATGGCATCTTATGGAAGGTGACCAATTTGAATCATCTCACACCAATCTTCAGATTTTCTCCACACATTCTTCTTGAAAATTGACAAAGTACATGTTGTGGCAAAGGAGTTGTTAGGCCCTTGGCTGATGTTGCCACTGGAGACATTGGGTGTAGCCCAGCTTGTCAAGCCCTGGTCCTCTTCAGTACTTTGTGTTCTCAGGATTCATCACCTTTGTGTGGCATAGGAAGGTTGTTCAATATCACCCTTGCAAATTGCAGTTAGTAGTAAAACAGACTCGTTCACCAATATTCTGCAGTGTTCTTTTAACCCAGACAGATACACAGATTTTAAAACATCCATGGATGTTTAATGCCAGCACTAGCTTTCATGCTTTTCCTGGATATGATCCACCTGACATTTTATGACTGCTTGTTAATACTTAAGAAGGGTCTACAAAATGGCTCTGGTGTTCACTGTCCATATAAGCCTGGCTGAGCTCACAGACACTCACCACACACATTGTATCACACCATGCAGCCTGCCTTTCTGATTCTCCTAAGAGACAGGATATTTTTAATATTCAGTATTTCATTGTCAGCATAAAATACTGATAATCACAGGGCAAATACTAATGTTGGGCATTTGGTTTGTAGATTTTATGAAAATTGTTACAATTTAATCCTCACAGGAATATTAAATATTTACAGTGACAGAAACTGGCAGAGTGGAAGGTGAGCTTAAGGCAGGAGGGTCTCATGGGAGAGAGTAGAGATGTACACAGTGAGGTACATCTGTCTGGCTCCTCATAGACCAGAGAGATCCACCCTGCACTTCCTCGTAAGGTTTTCCTTCCTCCACCAATGCTATTTCTTCCTTTCAATGCAGGTGAGATTCTGTACAATACACTCATGGGCAGGGTTTCTGTAGCATCAGCACAACATTGTTTAATTTAATTTTCCAACTCATCATACTCCTTCTCAAAACCGCAGAGATGACATTCACCTGCCGCTGCCCTGCTCATCCCTCTGGGGACTTGGTTCCAAGATCTCTGCAGATAACGAAGTCAAAATTCAAAAGGATTAAGTCCCCTATATAAAGTGTGCAGTGTTTGCACATGGCACATGCCCTCTTGTGCCCTGTAGTTTGTTTCTGTGTGACTTGGGATAATTGGCCTTCCAACATGTCCCCAACACACAAAGCCTGTACTCTGAACCCTGCAGGTCTGTCTGTCCATCTGCAATCATTCTCTGGGGCTATATCTGATTCTTTACTTCATTTCCAGCCCAGGAGCATTATCTGTGAGGCATACCCTGATTTGAATGAGAATGTCCCCCATAGACTCAGATATTTGAATAGTTGGCCCACAGTTGGTGGCACTGTCTGCAGAGGCTTAGAAGGTGTGACCTTGTTGGGGAATGTGTGTCACTGGAGGCTGCCTTTGAGAGTTTAAAGACTTTCAACATTCCCAGTGAGCTCTCTTTTCTTTCTGCTTTTGGTTCAAGATGTGAGATCTCAACTATTCCTTGGGATATGCCTGCTGGCCACTTTTCCATTTCCCTGACATGACAGACTCATATCTCTGTAAAACCATGAGCCCAAATAAACCCTTTCCTCTATGACTTGTCTTTGTCATGGTGTTATAGCACAGCAGCACTACAAAAGTGACTACTATGCCAGCTTTTATCAGATCAGTCAAAGGCACCATAGAAGACTATCTAATGGTCTTCAGGGTATGGGGATAGAACAGCTATACCTTAGATTGCTGAAGCATTCTATCTCCACGTACAAATGCACTTCTGATAGGGCGCTGTACAGCCCTTGGGAGCCAAGCCATTAATGTGGTGAAGAAACAAACTACTCAAGTCTGAGACTATAGTAAGGACTTAAAACCTCTCACAGTCAAAGAATCTAGCAAAAGATTTCATTACAAAGGCATCTTAAATTCAAAACAGAACACAGAGTGCATTTAATCTTTCACTTGAGGGAGTTTTTTTTATCCACACAATTTTGACATATTAGTATTGACATTTAGGTTAAATACTATAAATTAAGTTGTTGTGGATATTCAGTATATGTGAATAACCTATCAATTTTATAACTGGAAATTTTAAGAAAGAAACTTGCTGAGGTTGGAAAATGAAATGGGAAGTGAGTGACTATTTCAAATCGGGGATCACCTGACATGAAAGTCATTATCAATTGTCAACTGGACACAAAGAAGAGATATCACCTGGGACAAAAGGCTTGGCCCAGGATTGTCAAGATCAGGTTGGTCTGTAGGCATGCCTATGGAGGATTGTTCTGACTATGTGAAATGATGTGGGGAGACCCAGCCCAGTGTGGACATGGTATGACTAGCTGTTTCAAGTTCCTGCCACTTAAATTTCCCTACCATGATGGACTGTAAGCTGGAATTATGAACTACAATAAACCTTCTCTCCTCCAAGCTTCTTTTTGTCAGGGGGTTTTATCACAGTGACTTAAACGAAACTAGGACACCTTGTCTACATTTATTCAAATTAGGAATGCAAAGTACCACTTTATCCTGTGGAATCTTTCCTCCCTTTGGCACAGGACTGAAGTGCAGAGATTTTGAAGTATATCTTCTATTTCCCTTAAGTATTTAGGGCAGTTTCTCAGAGAGCAGTAGCCAAATTAGAGGTGTGATGCCCAGGGAAATTTCACTTGCAGATACAGTACCTTGCTGCCTGCTTCATAAGGAATACATACATGACCATGTGACTTAAACGCATGTACAATTTTAAGTTATGCATGGACTAAACACTTAGTACAGACATGTAGAGTTTGAAAATGACCATGTCTGGTCAAAATTGTCTAACTGAGAGAGACCACAAAAGCTCACCCTATGCTTGGGAAATTTGTTAGATGTGCCCTCTTCAGCAACCCATGTCTGGTTCTCCTTTCAGAAGTGACCCCTTAAGCACCCAGAACTATCCAGAACTCAGGTTCTCAACCTTCCTAATGCTGCAACCATTTAATACAGTTCCTCATGTTATGCTGACCATCAACCATAAAATTATCTTATTGCTACTCCATAACTGTAATTATGCTATTGTCGTGAATTGTAATGTAAATATCTGATATGTGACCTCCAAAAGGGTTTGTGACCCAAATTATTTATTACTACAACCCATATGTTGAGAAGTGCTGATCTAGAACGATAGCCAGGATACCAGTGTCTTAATGAGCTCTGAGGGTCTCACTGTAATTTTGGTGTGTGTGTGTGTAGAAACTTAAGTATTACATCTACCACCTCAAAAGCAGCTACTACCCTGTGTGAAGTTGTGTTGTGGCTCCTGTGTGCTTTCTCTTGTCCTTGTGGGTGGGTTTGGAGCAATGCCTCCACTGGCCATCATGACGGCACACTATGCTGCTGATAGTTTCTGGGATGAAAGCTCTGCAGCCAGTGTTCTTCCCCTACACCATCAACGAGGGCTTCAGAGACTGCTCTACCAATTACAAAGGCATTTAGCTTTACTTGAAACCCCACTAATCACAGTAAGTCTGGGTGTATGGAAAGCAATCTGCATGGTCATGAACTGACTAGATCTAGGTGGCCTGGAAACCTTCTAAACGATGAAATCTGGCAGCGCAGTGTGGATTTTCTGATGTGATCCCTCTCACCTATTTATCTTCTTGCTGAGATGAGATAGCTTACAAAGAAAGTGAAAGGAGAAAAGATTGATTTGGCTCACAGTTTGAAGGTAGAGCCCATCATGCGAGGGAAGGCCTGGAGCTGGAGGCAGCTGGTCAGATTGTCCTACAGACAGAAAACAGAGGAAGATGGATGCTGGGGCTCACCTCACTTTGTCCATTTAAATTGTTCTGGGAACCTGGCTCATAGAATTGTACCACCTCATTTCAGATGGGTCTTATTCCCTCAATTTACCCTCACAAGCGTGTCCAGGGATTGGTTTCCATGATTATTCTGAACCCCATCAGCCTGATTATCAGTCAAGATAACATATCATCATGTTTCCTGTTCCATTTATTCTGTCTCTCACCTCTATGATGCCACTTCCTGGTCATGAGGTTGGTATGAAGACTAGGAAAGTGTTGTCCCAAGCAGAAATACCGATTGCTAATGTTAATTCTTCAAAATGGTGAAGAGAAGCCCAACAGAGAAAGATGGTAATTAGATGACTTTTTCTAAATTCTGATGGTCTCTGGCTTCTCTGTTGGAGAGACTGCAGCCAGAGGAAGCCTCACCTGAACATATGCACCCAGACCCCTCTACATGTGGCTCCTACATGGGTAGGAACTGAAAGCAATGATCTCTACTGCTCTTGCCAATCCAAAACCCAGGTTTTTTGAGTCAGCTATGTTCTTCTTTCTTGTTCTATTGAGTTAGTAAGAACCTAGTTCTGTATGGGGGAACATATAAAAGAAGGTGAAGGTATATAAAGACATGAAAGGGGGGAAGGAGGACAGAGAGACAGGGCAGCTGGAGACAGGTCATAGCTGAGCAGAGAAAACCTGAACGGCCTTTCTTCTCTCCCTGACCACACAGCCCCTCCCTGCTGAGTCCCTCACACCTGCATGTTCAGCAAGAACTGCAGACACCCTTCCCCTCTGCCTTCTCTTGCCTGTAGAGCTCACAGGCACACTCTGATATCCCTTTGCTTCTTCAATGAGCAGTGAATTTGCTCCACAATTCCTGTCACCTTCAGTATGACTCTGCCCTGAACTTAGTTATGCATCCTATGGATTATGAGACTTTTTTTTTCTAACAGTTATTTTCAGATGATTAAAATGAACATCTCTTAAACTGGACACACTTTCTGATGTCTGCCCCTCCCTCTGGAATTTCATAAATAATTACACTGTCCCATTCCCCAGGTTGGGTGTCTTCTTCCTCCTCCTTGTCCCTCGCACTTATCTTTTATTTTTTATTCAAAAAGATGTATCACATGCCAGACCAGTATGAAATGAATAGAATAAGTAATCAGGGAAACTATAAACTGGGGGAATAGCTATAAAGAATTTTATTTAAGAAATAAGACTTACCCTCAATTATTGTGAAAAATATGAACAAGTAGAAAAGAAGAATAATATAGAATAAAAGTACATATGTCAGTGGGGGATTACCAGTTAGTTATACATTCACCTGTGTTATTAACTTGACAGCAAAGGTAAGTGAATCCATGGGTTCGTGCTGACATATTCCCTGATGAGTTCTCCACTGTTTTTGTTTCTGTCCTCAGCGGGCCATTGTGGCTCTCCAGACCCTATTGTGAATGGCCACATCAGCGGTGATGGCTTCAGCTACCGGGACACAGTTGTCTACCAGTGCAACCCTGGGTTCCGGCTCGTAGGCACCTCTGTGAGGATATGCCTGCAGGACCACAAGTGGTCTGGGCAGACCCCTGTTTGCGTCTGTGAGTAGAGTTTGTGGAACTTCCCTGATGGCCACTTTTCCCCCTATTTTCCTGTGTGATTCAGTCATTGTTCAAACATTTTCTCCCTTCTGAGTCAATAGGAGGAATGACCTTTCTCTCTCACTGTCCCAAGTCAGAGTACAAGCTGGCCATGTTGGCTTCCCCTTTCCAGCATCCTCCATACTGCCCCCTAGATGCTAGCTCTCCATAAATTCTCTCAACTCACTAAAGAACACCTTGTGACTGATGTCATTTGCTCATTTATAGGACATTCAGGATGAGAAACAGTGTTGATTAGATCAGGGTGTGGGCACTCCCTCACTGTCACACATTGTCTGATATTGGAAGTAAAGAAATTTGGAAGCAGTCCTTCATTTACTCAAAAGTAATGTTTATATGTTGTGCCTATTCTCAAACCCATGGCTTCAAAGGCAAACACTGAGTGTTTATAGATGGTCCTCCTTCTCATTGCAAACTTCCTGTCAAGCCACATCTTTCAGATGGTCTTTACCTTCTCATGAATTAAACAGAGGTGGATATTGACATGTCTGAGTAGTAGCAGATGTTGTCTCCAATAGTGCTCTGGAAATATAGTCAGGAATAAAGCTTCATATAGAAGGAAGATCCTGACAAGATAAATGAGGAGGAACATGGCAGTTTGTGGCCATAATGTGTTCCTTTGAAAGCACCTGGGGCAGACCTCACCTGACTCCGGGTCACGGACCATGTAAACAGGTGCAGTTTATCATATTTCATAAAACCACATGATAGGCATTGCTGAGCAGAAAAATGATGGCACATGTTCAGTTATTTTTCTAATTCCATGATTAACTTAATACTAGATTTATAATTTGAAGTTGAAAAACAAATCCCCAGAATGTTTCCAAGTAGAAGGTTCAGGGCATCAGCTGGTGTGTACCAAGTGGGAGATACTAAAATCCTTGATAAACAGAAAAAAATCAATATGTCCTTGTCTGCTTTGTTGCCAAGTCAGTTGGCATTTCTCTGGTTTAAGTAAACAGTGCTAGTTCTAAAGTGAAGGAAGCAGGTTCTGCTGGTGGACGTCGCTTCCACCATTACACAAAAGGCTGTAATTCATGTTGTTCCATCTCCTGGATCTTCCAAACCAGAGCACCACCTTTGATGTCTCTAGGAATCCCTTCCATTCATGCATTTTTCATGTGTACTCATTTGTTTTCAGTGACTCCAGGTGGGAGTGGTGCCTTATTTAGTGTGGGCAGTGATATTGACCTTGTTCCCACAGCCATCACGTGTGGACACCCTGGAAACCCTGCCCATGGGCTCACCAATGGCAGCGAGTTCAACCTGAATGACCTTGTGAATTTCACCTGCCACACGGGCTATCTGCTGCAGGGTGCCTCCCGAGCCCAGTGTCGGAGCAATGGCCAGTGGAGCAGTCCCTTACCTGTCTGTCGAGGTGGGAGCAGTGTCTGGGAGGGGAGTATTTTGCCCTGAGATATAGACAAAATAAAAGGCTTATACACACACACACACACACACACACACACACACACACACACACACACA
>CAJQZJ010033660.1:2428537-2445705 GCA_907164525.1 Lophiomys imhausi | reverse complement strand
ACACACACACACACACACACACACACACACACACACACACACACACACACACACAAGAACTGTCTCCAAGTAGGATGCCGCTTTTTAAACTCAGTTCATGCTAACAAAGTGTTCTGCAGAATGCAGGGTTCCAGACTGTTAAGCATCAGCTCAGGTCACACAAGGAGTGTCCTGTATCGCAGAGGCCCTAAAGACTTTCCCGATTCAGCTCAAGGTATTGCTATGGGGTGCCCTTCACATTACAGTGTCCCCAGTCTGCTCAGGGCACACAGAGGTGGTGCTTCCTTGTTCAAGAGACCATTCATTTCATCTTGAATTGGGCTTGCTGTACCAAGCATTGGCCTGGGGTACAGCTGTTTGTTTGGGATTTTGTAAACCATCTTTCAGGCTCGTTTGATTGCCTCCAGCTAGGTCATCCCTGCTAGATTAGAGCTTCGGTTACAACTTGGTTATAAAAAACACTGTTCTGTGAGGTTTACAAACATACCCTCCTCAGATTCATACATTTATTTAACTCAGGGAAATCAAAGTTTTCATCCACAAACTCAAGGGTTTCGTGAAGTTCAAAGAGCATTGCTCCACAGTACCGATGGACTTGATAAACCCCATCTCTGCCAGAGCTTTTCCCCATCCCAGCAAAGGAATCAAATGCAGATACTGGGACAGGTTTGCCTTCGGCTTCCAGAGCTTACCATGTGTAGGCTGCTGAGAATTCTGTGCACAGCTCTTTTCTGAGCCAGAAATATCTGGAGAGGGTGCTCCACAGCAGCTGTCCCACTCACTGGTATGATCGGGGAAGTGCGAGGTAATCAGGCCATTTTCTATTCTGCACCTGAGGGTGCCTGCTGCCAATTCCTCTCAAGGTGCCCATGGGCCTTTGGGCTAATGGAAGCCATTCACCATAACCAGAGCGTGTCCTGTACTGCTGAGACTCCCTTCCCCTCTCCTCCTGAGGCAAAAGAGTTCCCCTCAGAGGTGGCCTAACCTACATTTCCATGAGGCGTTGATGGAAGAATTGTTACCTTCAGCCATATTTCTGCTGTATTGACAGCAGCATTTCTTTCAGGGTGCACATTAATATGTAGAAGTAGGTGTGGCTAAATAAAAAGTGTGTCCCAGACCTCAAACACTGTACCTGAATGAAAATATTCAAACCAGCACCAGCCAGTTCCATTTCACCATTTTTAGAATCTAAAAGCTTAATGAAAAAAAAAAAAAACTGACTTAGAATTTGTATTGTAGAAGCCTATTTTTAGGAAATAGTAGATTGACCCCATAACTTCAGAACTACAGTGGTAGCCAATCTGATGCTTGACATGCCTTTATTGAAGTATAAGTACCAGCCATAGGGGAATCAGGAATTCATGAGGAGGCTTCCACATGAACGTCTCCCTTCATAAACTGTCTAAATTGATTTAGAATTTACTTTCTTTTAAATTTTGGCATGGGATTTTTGTTTTTGTTTGTTTCCTTTGTAATACATGGCTTTATTTTCTAATTCATTGTAGAAGATACTGCTTACATAAGAACATTTTCACACAACTATATATTGTATGTTGAGCATATTCCCTCATGCCCCACATCTCTCCTTTATTCGCCCCACCCTCTGGTTGTTCCTTTAGTCCTCTGGACATTTTCACACATATTTTCCTCTCATATATACATACACAATTTTATGTATCCATATGAAATCTGAGGACGACAAATGAGAGAAAATAGATATGTGCCCTTCTGAGGCTCATTTAATTTTCTTAATATGACTATTTACAATTGTCTTCTTTTCCCTACAAACTTCATGACCAGGGAGGAAAAAAAGTTTTATCTATACAATTTGTCTTTTTTTCTAGTGGTGAACTGTTCTGATCCTGGATTTGTGGAAAATGCAGTTCGCCATGGGCAACAGAACTTCCCAGAGAGTTTTGAGTATGGGGTGAGCGTGATGTATCACTGCAAGAAGGGGTTCTACCTGCTGGGATCTTCTGCCCTGACCTGTACAGCAAATGGCTTGTGGGATCGCTCCTTACCCAAGTGTCTGGGTGAGTGAGGCTTCTCCCAGGCTTCTTGGTCACAGAACAATAAGAAACACCAGCAACAGAAATGCATTTCCCCGTAGTCAACTAAACACTAAATATTAGCTCCTTCTCCATCTCCTATCACTGTTTCTGCCAATCCTTATACTGGATCGGCCAGAAATCACCAAACATAAAACGTAAATGAGTTTACTATGGGACAACTCCCACCTCTGCCTCTGTACAACCACCTGTGTGCCCACCTGCTTTGTTCTGTGACATGGACTAACTCTTTACTTTCCATCATGTTGGCCATAAATCTCATGCTTCAGCCTTATTCCCCACAGTTCCGGGTTCAAAAGTATCAGCCATGGGCTCTGATGTAGGCTTCTGACCTGCTCACCCATCATCCATGACTTGGAAGGAGGGATTGCCAGAGAGAATAGATCTGGCTGCAGTGGCCCTTCCCGTGAGGCCAACAGTGGCCCCAGCTGTCAGACCCCGTCAGATAAACCTCACATGAGCCAGGGGAAGGGACAGCTCTGTGAAGGGCAGAGGTGTTCTTCTGCATAGATGAAGACTGACATGGCTACCAAAGTCCCAAAGAATTTGTTGTCTCTTCAGTTTAGATGATGGAGGTGAAGAAGGATGTATCAGTCTACACATGCCCTCATACTGTGATGTTTTCCCTTCAAAAACAAAACTAAAGCAGACAGTCCTGCACCACAGAAAGAATCGTCTTCCAAATGTAACCTGTACATTTAGAATATATCACTGTCTTTGAGCTTCTTAAGTCAGGAGGAAGCAAAGTTGTCCTTAAAACCAAAATGCTACCTTCTTGGTAATGCACCGGAAGGGGGTGGCACTGTGGTAGGAGACTCCGTGCTACAAAATGCCTTGTACCCCTTTCAGGTGCAGTTTTTGAGGTGGGTAGGTATAGGGGAATTTAAAGCACTCCCACATCAACGGAGCTCCCCTCACAAGCTCTACACATAAATAGCCTTACATTCAATCATTGACACTATGGTTACCTTCCACAGAGAAAGGGAATGATAGCCTCAAGAGGTAGTGTTGGGTGCTCAGTGTTTGTAGACAGAAATGGCGCCTCTATGAATGTGCCCACAGTCCAGTCCCTTCAGTGTCTCTGAGGCTCACTTTCCTCAGTTCCGCACTGGGGTGTTTTCCAGGGAACTCAGTTGTTTTTGTTCCTTCCACTTCTCATTGTTCTCACCTGCTCCTGGGAGATTCCCATCAGCCATTGTACCAACGCTAATGTGTTTCCATCTCTAGGCCAGAGATTTGACCAACTCCCTGTCCCTTGACTGACTGGTCCTACCCCTCCATATCCCACTTGCTGTCCTTAACAGCAAGATGTGGGAATGAGAGCCTCAAAGGAGAATTTTATGTGCTCCAGCAAGGTTCAGCCTCATTTTTGTGTTGCTGTTGCTTTGTGTCTTGGATTGGTTTCCTTTTGCTCTCTTACTTCACCCAGAATTGGTCATTTACCCAACACTTGAGTGTTTTGGGTCTAATCGGCTTCCTTTTAGGACCCTAGATGAAATGTGGCTCTGCACTGAAAGAGTAATAATGAGGGTTAATGCAACCTGGGGGCGGTTCTGCCTTCCGACTCCCGATCCCCCTCCTTGGCCCACATCACTCCTGAGTTTCTAGTAATCAAATGGAGTTAGTCTTGGATATTGAGTGCCTACTTTTGTGTAAGTACCTGGCAGCTTCCATCTAGCTAGTCATTTGCATGAGGCATTGCAGTATATCTGTCCCTAGCTGTATTTGGTGATGCAGGAGGAAATGGAGATAGAGTTTTCAGCAGTCAGTAGTCTATTCATCCAGATCCTAGAACTTGTCTTTTTGAAGGATATTTACAATAGTTTACAATTGTTGGCATAATCTTAAGAATATGAGTGAAAATAGAGGTGTTATTTTTTTTAGACTATGTTGTAAGTGAGTCAGTTTTCATTTGTTATTTTTACTTACACATTTTAGATTGCAGCTCGCTAAAAGAATTCTCCCTAGGCTGGTTTTCCTAGACAGATGAGCTTAATTAAGTATATTTAATATAATCTTGTCTCCAAGCGAAGTGTATGATTATCACATTAACTGACAAAGTAATGAAAATACTTCTGATGGATTCATATGGTTTTTAACTTGAAAAAAATCCCCATTCTGCTCACATGGAATACATTACACCAGATAGATACTGTCAGGCAGCTGTTTTTCTCCTTGAAGGCTGACATGTAAATTCCAACTTTAAGCAAAACTCTCTTAAGTAAAAAAAAAAAACAAACAAAAGCCATCACCACAACCTTTCCTTTCTTCAGTAACTAAATATGGGGGTACCATCTGGAAACAGCCACTTCTTATCTTAGAGGACATAGTTAGGTCCTGTTCTTTAATGGGTAATGCTTGGGAGAGCAGTAAGGGAATCTTACTATGCAAAATATATATCCTCATTTATTCTAATGTTATCTTCAGCTATATCATGTGGGCATCCTGGGGTCCCTGCTAATGCCGTCCTATCTGGAGACTTGTTTACCTATGGAGCCACAGTTAAATACTCCTGCAAAGGGGGTCAGACCCTCATGGGAAATAGCACAAGAGTCTGCCAAGAGGACAGTCACTGGAGTGGAGCCCTTCCCCATTGTTCAGGTGAGGAACCCTAAGCTCAGAATATTGGACTATTGCACACATTTGTAATGATTCAAAATTCACCTCTGATATAGATGATCACCATCATCTCTGGCTTCCACCACAGGGATCACCAGCATTAACATCTTCAACACAGCTTTTGGCTCTTATCCCATAGATCAACATCATCCTCACCATCATCCCTGGTCCCCATCACACAGACCACCACTATCCTCATCATCAGCACCACTAGTCTACCACAGATCCATATCACATGCATTATGATCAGCAGCATCCTCACCATTATGACTGGTCCCCACCACACAGAGCACCATCATTTCATCGTCACCCCTATAACTAAGCCACATGGCATAAGTCCGTATCATCTTCTTCAGCATCTCTGTTGTCATCCCCAGTTCCTGTCATATGAATCAACACCTGTCCCATCCTCACAATCCTATCTCTTACTGTTTCCTTCTGCAGGGATTTCTTATCACACTGCTGGAAGTCATGCTTGCCTTGGTTGAGTTTATTATAAGCTTCAACTCTATTTTCCCATGTTTTCTCTAGGTTCAGTAGTCATCTTCATTCTTTCTATCATATTAGTTTTCTAAGGTTGGTGTTTAAGTGAAGTCCAATTCTTAGTAGCTCAAGATGTAGCTGTGATGAACAGGCACCTCTATGTTCGTGTGTAGGTAGTACAGCTGAACCCCCATGTCTCTCTTGCTGCCCACATCACAGTCCTGGGATGATGCTATGATCACATCTCAGTATTTCACTTCTTCCCAAAGGATCCTGCTTTCTCACTGGTTGTATTTTTATTTTAGTAACATAGAAACAATGGCTTATGTTTCTTCCATGTTAGGAAGTATGATGAAGAAAACCTTTCTTAAAGGTGTATTTAAGAAGCCATTGGTTTGATACCTTTTGAGGTTTTACATGAAACAATTCTATTTAAATAAGTCATGCATTCCCAGTGTTTGTTTGTTTTTTTCTCCACAGGAAATAGTCCTGGATTTTGTGGTGATCCAGGGACCCCGGCACATGGATCTCGTCTTGGGGATGAGTTTAAGACCAAGAGTCTTTTGCGCTTCTCCTGTGAGATGGGTCACCAGCTGAGGGGCTCTGCGGAGCGCACATGCCTGGTGAATGGGTCCTGGTCAGGAGTACAGCCTGTGTGCGAGGGTGAGTGAACCAAACCCTCCAGTCCTCCCAAGTCTTCAAACCACTGGCTTATCCTAAAGTGGCTGGGACCATCCTGAGGGATCTCTAGATGGTTTTATCATGTGTGCATTTGAATCCTTCTCCCAAAAGCTTTAAGAGCAACAGCAAATTTATGAGTGAATCCAAGAGATATCCAGACTGTTCCAGGGACCTATCACACCAGTTCTTATCATTTGAATGTTTACCATACAAAAATGGTTTCTAATCTGATTCTAATCTGTGACTGATGCTTTGTTGTGTGGATCCTGGAGGTGAAGAAAGGAGCCTGAATGATGGTGAAGAGAAGCAGCTCAAACAGACAGGATCTCTGTGAGCTGGGAGCACTTCAGTTCCCTCAGGTTCCACTCCACTGGTGTCTTCATGCACGGAAGCTGCAAAGCACTCTAGGGTTATAAACTGTGTGGCATTTTGCAGTGAGTACATCTGACTTTGTAGGAGGTGGGGATGATCTAACTGTCAGCAGTCGACAGAACGTCCTTTAGAGTACCAGGTCAGGTGTCTGCAAAGTCTGCCTTAGGCAAAGAGGAACTGAGATGTGTTTGATAATGATGTGCTTAAAGTTCATAAAACAGCATCAGAATATAGGCAGATATCCTTTTAACTAATGAGATCCAGGTAAACCAAAATCTCAAGTTTTGGGTCTCAGAAGATTATGCTGGTGTATTTTTTTTTTTCTGGATAAATTGTTTTCTATATAACTTGGAGTACTTGGAAAGTTCTTGCACTGTTACCACTGGGATTGAAGTTCTAGATGTCTTAAGCAAAACTTCAGGCACTTGTTCCCTAGTCAAGATTATTTCTAACACAATCACCTCTTAATATACTAAAAAACCTTTCATCCCTATGGGAAACTGGGCTTGATTATAAAAGGAACTCACAAGTCATGAAAGAAAAGCTTTCAAAACTTTCATAAAGACCAACTGATTCATCTATCTATGATAGTTTAATATTACATACATGTAGCTTTCTGCTGCATTATCTTGGCCGTGGTTAGTAATTGGTCTTTTGACCACAGTCTCATTAGCAAATGCTTCCAAGGCCCTCACTCAGGAAGTTTCTTCACCATAATAATGTTGTTTGATTAAGTTGCACATTAAGCAAATCTTTACAGCTTTCTCATAATTTTGATAAACCTTAAATTCAACTAAAGCAATAAAAATGTGGTTTTGATGGAGATAACCTGAGCTACAAGCTGTATTGTCATTTTCACTAATAACCAGAACTTGTGACATTCCACATATTATCCTATCTTACATTATGTGTGGAGTTTGTAATCATTGTTTGTGTAAATTAACTGAGCAAGAGTAAATGACAGAGCTCAGTACAATACAACTGCCATCTGTCTAATGCAACATCCTAGGTGGGATCTGTTGATATTAAATAAGAAAGTGTTTAGACTTAGTTAAGGTATATCTTGCTGTAATTTATGTAAGACAAAACTGTGTCTTAGCAAAACAAGTCACATGAACAAAATGTGAAGTAGAAGGTGCATTTTGAACAAAGAATAAAACCTAGGAATGTAGAATATAATGAAGCCGTACCTTATAATTTACAAAGTATCTTTGTTTTTCAGAAACTACAAATAGAACCTATTTTTTTTTAGTGTCAAATTCTCTTCTGTCATATGTTATCCATGTCACTCCAAAAACACAGACTGACACTGCCTTCTATGTGCATTTCACTAGTACAATGGACAATGGATGTGTTTCTTACTATTAAATAGAAAAATAAATTTTAAGAAATGTAATTATAAGTCTTAATATATAAAATGCAATGTTTGAAGGGATATGGCTCAGTGTTCAGATAGCATCATTGTGGTAGAAACTTATTAACATATCTTTCTTTATAAGATAAACTGAATGATTCTCACACTTAGGTGATCAATTTGCTCCTGCAAAGGTGACTTAAAAAGCTGTATACAAGGGTTATTTTAGCAAATACAATCAGGTAGAAACAGCACTACTTTCTTGATTTTTTTAGGTTCTGGTTTGGACTACATGTGATCCACTTATTGTTTGATTTATTGATTGATTGATTGATACATTCTCTCAGCACAACTACACAGTAGCTATCTCATTCTAGCTGCTAAACAACTGTGTGTTGAATGAGTATTACTATTGATTAGTTATGGCTGGCACGAGCACAGGCAGAGGAGCACTGATGTGTGCACTTTGTACTTGTTTTATGAACAAGAATCAACTCAGCCTGAGCTTATGAGCATATTCTACCTGAAATGAGAATTGACTGCTCTCTTCCAGATATTAAGAGAAATGCATATTTCTTTGTTCTCAGGACTAGCTTTGAGAGAGGAACAACGAAATATCAAAGAACGTTTCCAAACACACTCCCTATTTTCAGAGAGTTTCATGCTGTAGCCTCCTTATTACTTATCCAGTAATTGTCTCATGACTTATTGTCTTCCCCAACATATCATTGTGACAGGGCTGAGGTAAAATACAACAGCTATTTGATAATGGTCTCAAGTAAAAATGGCAAAAAGTGTCAACACTGAAGCCATCCCAGTGACCTATACCCAGTCAAGGAGGGTGCTTTCTCTGTATAATGGCTTGGGTGCACATGGTGAATGACAGTCCTACCCTGAGCATCAATAACTGAAGTCACAATGCCTCTAGAGGACATTAAGAAAATTTTGAGAGCAATGCAAAAGAAATCATGTGTCAATCAGTTATGCATCTGTGGGTAGATTTGATAACATGACAGAGAATATGCTTGAATAGGTACAGTCATTTATATTCCTGAGATAGTCTCTGCATCCCGCATGAACTCTCCTGGGAATATAACATATGGCCTTATTTTTCCAGATTTCCAACAAATAAAGAATGCTATGAAGGAAGATATTTTTGAACCCTAATACCATGTAATACTTTTTAAAGTTCATGATAATTCTACCTCATTTAAAAGTATGTTCAAGCTTAGACTAGCAAAGCTTTTGACTTTTGACATTTTTAATCGTGTTTTGATCAGAAAAGATGTGAAAGTGTAGTTTTAACATTTGTGGCTGATCACAAATAAATCTGAGGGTCAGGTAAGACAAAAGCTGAATTTATCCCATATAAATATCCCCACATTCCTATAAGGAACCTATCCTCATTGGCTTCCCCTGTCTTAAGTGTCGGTCCTGGCTTATGTCCTTGTGGGCCACTGTCTTTGCTTCCTGACAGCTGTGTCCTGTGGCAACCCTGGCACCCCCACCAATGGGATGATCGTCAGCAGCGATGGAATCCTGTTCTCCAGCTCTGTCATCTATGCCTGCTGGGAAGGCTACAAAACCTCGGGGCTCATGACTCGGCACTGCACAGCCAACGGGACATGGACAGGCACAGCCCCTGACTGTACAAGTCAGTACCTACTCAGATGGAGGCAGGGGTTGGGGGCCCGGAAGCCCATCAGTTGAGTGAGACAGTGTAATTTCCAAATCTACTGATTCCTGAAAGTCATTTAGTGTGATGACCTGTTTTCTTACATGCTTTAAGATTTGGTTTCTTTAACTTACACTAATAGCAGAAAGCCGTTTCGATGGTGTAATGAAGGAAGAATGGTAGAGAAAGGCAAGGCCTCTCTGGCTCCATACCATCCTGTTTAAAAAGAAATAAGCTGTTTTGTTCCTGTCTGTAGCTATGGGTGTATCATCAGGAACACCATCAGCTTGTGACAGTCTTTCTGCCACCTATCAGTAGAGCAGCAATTAACAATTCCAAACTCAGCCTCTCAGCTGCAGGTCGGAAGACTGTATGCCCTGGACATCTCTCTGGTTCCCTGCTGTGCCCCAGGAAAGCACTCACAGAGTTCTGTTCCTGTCATGATAATTTGCATCTCTTCTCTGCTACCTGCCTCTTAGTCATCAGCTGCGGGGACCCTGGCACGCTGCCCAATGGCATTCAGTTTGGGACAGACTTCACCTTCAGTAAGACTGTGAGCTATCAGTGTAATCCTGGCTACCTGATGGAGCCCCCAACATCACCCACCATCCGCTGCACTAAGGATGGCACATGGAATCAGAGCAGGCCCCTCTGCAAAGGTGCGTGTCACATTGATTTGGTATTGTGGGCAGGCTTGGACATCTTTACAGGATTGTGCTGTGTTCACCTTGTGCTTAGAAGCTATATCAGCAGCCAGGAGTCCCAGGAATTCCTCTCAACCTATTCGTAAACATCCACTCATTTTATTTTCCTGACTCATTGGTAACAGTTTTATAGATGGGGAAACTGAGTCACGGAGGGCTACAGTGAATGGCTTAAGATTAGAATCCCTGAGTGGAGAAGGTGAGGTCTGGGTGACCCATTCTACCTACCTCTAGAGCAGTGGTTCTCAACCTTCAAATGTGGTGACCCTTTAATATAGTTTCTCATGTTGTGACCACCAATCATAACATTATTTTCGTTGCTACTTCATAACTGTAAGTTTGGTACTGTTATGAATTGGAATGTAAATATCTGTGTTTTCCGATGGTCTTAGACAACCCCTGTGGAAGGAACAGTTGACCTCCATTTGGGGTCACAACCCACAGGTTGAGAACCACTGTTCTAGAGGTAGTGTTTGAACATAGCAGCTTTAGGTGCTCTTGGTAAATAAGTTGATGGTGGCCCTGGCACATACATGATTGGCATCATGGTGAGATCGGTTTCAGGAATGTTAAGGCACAAGGCACACCAGCTGGTCATCTGACTGTGACAGAATACAGGTGGAATATCAGCACTGGAACATTCTAAGACTCAGATGGAAAGAGGGAAGAAGGCTCAGGAAGGCTTGTGGCTTAGACGACCTGACACTCATGGAATGGGCGGGCTCTGGCTACATGAGGTGGGATGGTGTGGGTTGGTGTAGTCCCAGGGAAGCTGGCCGGTGAGGGTCCTGTGAACACCAGGGATCTGCATGGTCAGGACTTCCCATAAGGAGAAGCTGAAGCATCCCACTGTGTTCTGTTTGCTCACCTGGAGTGCACCAAGAGGAGAAAGAAAGATCTGTCCTAGGAATCACCAGTCCCCGTGCATAATCTCCAACATACAAACACGTGGTGCTTCCTCATCTGATTGGGAACAAATGCATAAGAATGGGAGCTGGGTACTGAGAAGGTCTCAGACCCTGCCTGTCATCTGGCTCTCTGAAGGACTCCTGTACTTATGAATTTGTTGTGAGGCTTCCTGAGTTCTTGATGCCCACAGCTCATGCTTCCTCTGACAGGACATGTGATTGGCTCACCTTTGTTCTTCCTGACGTGTGTGTCTAAGGTTTTCACACCCTTGTTGTCTTTTATTTTATTGGTGAGTCAGCATCACATTTGCTTTGTCACAGGCACCAGTGAACAGAGTGTAATGACACTCTGCAGCTGTGTTGGACAGGTTCAGGTCAAGGGTTTGCACTGGAAATGGCTGGTACCACACTCTGGCTGCTGGGGTTTTATGTGTACTTCTCTATGCTGTGTTCTCCATTTAGCACTCATTGTCAGCACAAGGATTCTTCTTGATACCCCACAACTTTCCACTCCAAGTCTTCTTGGGCTTTCACCCCTCTACTCACAAGCTTTGAACCCTAGTAATCATCCTGTTCCCACCTAAAACCTTTCCTGGGATGGTCCCCTTGTACAAACTCACGTTCCCCCAATCAGCATTGATGAGTTCTCAAGAAGTGTTTTCTGAACAAATGACTAAATGGGCAGAATATTGAGTGTCAGAACCAGGGCTTCCACCTGCTACATGCATGTGGTGGCTGTTGTGTATGTCACATGTGCGTCCCATGAGCCGGTTTAAACACTTGCAGGTGTGTTCTGCCTTGCTACCTGTGTCACCCAAGGTGGCATTGATTCCCGAGTTCACCTTCAGAATGGATGGTCACATATTGCTTGAGGAGCTTTCCCATTTTATAGTAATCTCTGGAGTGGGGGAGGGTGGGCCTCTGAGCCACCTCACAAAATGTCCTGGTGTTCTTGCTTTGCTTTTGTACTATCCCAGAAAGTGGATACCGAACCCCAAAACTCGAATAAGCAAGTGCCAAGTCACAGATGCTTGTTCAGCCGTTTATGGATTAGCTTTTCTAAGTTACTCAGCATGTCTGGGAAGATGGTTCAGTGCCTAAGAGAAAGCATTGCCCTTGCAGAGGAGCCAAGTTCGGTGTCCCGCACCAGTGCTGCAGACTTACGTACACCTGTAAATCCTGCTCCAGAGGATCTGACACCTCTGGTCTCCTCAGACACCTGAACCCACATACACCTAGGCACACAAAAATACATGTAATTAAAATCGTTAGAAAATTAATATTCATAAATGCATGAACATTTTGGGGTAAATTGTGTGCGCTCTTTACATAAATAAATTATACATGCCAGGAGAAAGTCTTACCATCTGTAACATAAATTTGAAGGCTTTACTGATGTCATGGGACCAAATCCTCCTTAGATTCCTTTTTACTATCAGGAATAAAATGACCAAGTTAGGAGTTGCCTTTCTTTGGCAAGGTATGCGAGCGATTTGATCCTGCCTCGGCCTGCATTGCTTTGTGTTTTTGCTTCATTATTACTTTTACGTATTTGATCTGAGCTAAGGAAGAAATAACTGGAGGAAAATTCTCAGGTTGTTAATGTTTTTGTCAGTAGTTATTTCTGTTTTAAAAGGCGTTAGTGATTCAGGCGAAAGCTGTGACAGGAGGCACAGTGGGAGATGTGGTGGTGGGAACACGTCAGGTGCCGTAGTGGTATGATCTATGGCAGGATCTAGGATGGGGTGCCACGGCACAAGCTGTGGTCAGAGCTTTGGTGAGAAGCACAGCGAGAGATGGGGGGTGGGCGGTATAAACAGCCCCGCTGCCACGCCCATCGATGGAGGCGGGGCTGGACCTAAGGAACCTGCTACCATGCCCATCAGTATTTGATCTGTTTGCTCTTGGCAACAGCTGTCCTATGCAATCAGCCTCCCCCGGTGCCGAACGGAAAGGTGGAGGGATCAGACTTCCACTGGGGTGCCAGCATAAGCTACAGCTGTGTGGAAGGCTACCAGCTCTCCCACTCGGCCATCCTGTCCTGTGAAGGGCGTGGAGTGTGGAAAGGAGAAGCCCCGCAATGCTTGCGTAAGTCCTACCGTGGAGTGTGTCCTGTGATCCCAGACGTTCAAGGGGCACTTCAAGAAGCATAGTTATGTGTAACTGTGGTCAGATGGTGTAAACTCTGAAACTGGAGCATGTGTAGCCAAAGGCAGGTGCTGTTACAGGTCTGGGGTCATTCAGAGATTCGCTAGTCTGAGCATTAATAAATTTTAACAAAGACGAGGCTTTATGCAGATACCGGAGCCAGGTCTACACACCCAGACCCAATCAGGGGTTTATAAAAGAAAAGAACACAAAGTTACAATTTGTTCTTGCAAGCAGATGATCAAATTGTGCAAAGTTTATTTACAGAAACAGAAATGGCAGTAAAAAAACAAAAATTAACACTTAATATCCCTGAACAGTTGGAGGTCTAATTTTGTTTTATAGTTCTCTTAAGCACAGAGATTTTAACCTCTTGAACATGAAGTTAGCATCAACGTAACATGAGCTGTCACAGTGCCTTCTGCTTAGGAGTGCTGATTTAGTGCAAACTCTGGAGAATCCACAGGATCTCAACAGATTTACTAGGCTAGCCTGGTCCAGACATGCTGAGTGCTCACATGGCCTGTTTATTTTCCCAGCTGTGTTCTGTGGTGATCCTGGCACCCCAGCTGAGGGACAGCTCAGCGGGAAAAGCTTCACCTTTAAGTCTGAGGTCTTCTTCCAATGCAAACCCCCATTTCTGTTAGTGGGTTCCTCCAGGAGAGCCTGCCAGGCCGACGGCACGTGGAGTGGGGTCCAGCCCACTTGTATAGGTAATGGGCTGGGACAGCTGAGGGTGCGGGGGCGAGGGGGGGGGAGGTTGTAGAATCAGGAGACATTACGACAGAGGCTCAATTGTGGCTTAGTCATAGATGGTGTCTGTGTGTTATACCTCTGAAGGGAAAGGCTTCCCCAATGGAGGAACTGCAGGTATGATTTGAAAGTGTTACATCTCTGAGTAGGGAGGATTTCCGCTATGGAAGTGTTACAGCTCTGAAGGGATAGATATCCTGGAAGTCAGGACCCAAGAAACAGCACAAAGTCACACCACACAACAAGCCTCACACAAGATTTATTGGGAAAGACACAGAGGGAGCTGCCTCTGCTTGGTCTTGGGCAAGCAGCAGCAGGGAATTGAGGGGGGCACAGTCTTACCCAGGGCTTTGTGGGGGAGGGATTTTCCAATACGGAAATTTTCAGGGTGAGGATTGATGAGATTTCAAGATAAATCCAGGGCTTGGTGGGATTTCAGCCTCGGGAATTGGTGGATTTGAGGGCTCAGGGATTGGAGGGGTTGGGTAGGTTTTCAAACTGGGAAGTAGCCTCTGACCTTTACCCTACAGTCACACGCAGGGCCCAGGCCAAAGCAACCAAATTCAGTACAGCTAAATGAAGTTCAGCCTCCCTCCAGCCTTGTAAGCTGAGTCAGCAGCCTGCTGGTGTGCTGATGGGTCCTTCCCTACCCAAACATCTCCATCTCCAGCCAACTCAGCTTAGAGCCTTGTCTCTGGTGAAGAAGTGTTCCTTACTGTCTCCTAGCAACCATCCCCATAGCAGAGAGGCTGATCTCATTGTGAATTAAAACTGGCCACCCCCATTTCCTGAGAGTCTTGTGCAAATTTACAACAAAGTAATTAATAACTTGAGCCTGGGCTTTTGTTTAGCAAATCAAATTGTGTGTACCAAAAACTAAAGGCAACATTAGAAATAATTTCCATGAAACTTTGTATTCTAATTTCTAGGAATATTTCCTGCCCTTTGGCTTTAGGTGTTGCATTAACTGAGAGCTTTGTATTAACAGTGTCTTTCTTCCCCAGACATCTCAGTACATCTAGGAAAAAAACTTTTAAAACAGTATCTGTGTTATTCTGTACAAGGATCTGGAATCAGCAACAGTGTAGCCACTTCTCTGATTACATCCCATGTATTTGGAAAATACCCCTGATGGATTACCAAAAGCTTCTAGACACTTCCACTAGAGTATTATTTATGTTTTTCATTTTGAAAACTTAAGAAAATTTTATTCAAAAAAAGGGAGAAATATGGATGGACAATTGTGATGACCATGTAGTAAATCTGTATAAACCAAAAGATCAGAGTAGAAAACAATTGGAGAGACATGAATATTCAGAAACAAGTGTCTGTCATTAGAGGGACTTGCACCAGAGAGTGAGGAAGAATGGCCTATTCTCAAATAGATGCAAATATTCAGAGTAGATGCAAATATGCAAATCTACTTAAAATTAAGCACCAAGGATGTCCAAGGAGATAAAGGCAGTCACTTACTTTAATAATTCATATAAAATATCATATACATTTTGAAAACATTTTCTACATTTGCAGGATCTTTCAATTAAAGTGTTACAATTTATTTTTAATTGTGAATTGCAGATCCAGCACACACTGCCTGCCCAGACCCTGGCACTCCCCACTTTGGAATACAGAATAGCTCTAAAGGATATGAGGTACTTCATTTTTATTTTATATGTCCTAGCTTCATGAGAACTAGCTGACAGCAATTATATGTGCATATTGATATATCATACTTATATCATAGTATGATTAGTACATACATATATCATAGTATGATTAGCTTATTCATACTATATTTTTGCACAGAAAATCCATTCTTTCAGGACTTCCACATACAAGCCTGTGAACCTATCTGTTAACATTGTGCCAATGCCTATATTAATTTTCATTGGGATGCACACATGACTCTATACTTTTGCTTTAGTGACAAAAAGGACAATTATCAAGTCAGAGTGATTTGTTACTGACACATAGAAAATTCCATTTGAGGACTAGATATAGCTAGAAAATGATACCCATTTCCAGAAAGAAAAGCAAAACCAGAAGAAATATGTTCCAGCCCCAAAGTCAAACTTTGCTGTGATATCCATTCTGTACATGATCTTGTAAAGTACCTTGAATTGTTGGCACATGAATATCACTTTGAAATGTCCTCTTACCTTAAATATGATGTGCATTATTGCTACAGTTAATGGAGAAGTGATTCAAATGGAAGATGATGAATTTGATATGACAAGCATTAGCCATCCTAAGTATGATTCCTTCAAGTAACAGCTGGTCCTGTGTGACATCACTCTGACACCTAAGTTAGATGTGTTTGCTGTTTTCAAGTTAATCACCTGCCTATTTAGAATAAAGGTCTTTTTTTCTCAGCTGCTTAATTCTATCTCTCATGAGCACTCAAGTGTTTCCATTTTCACAGATTCTATTCTTTTTTTTTTTTTTTTTTTTTTGCTATTCTGTCTGTCACTTCCCTTTGGTGTCCCACAGAATAATTCTCATAGTAGATGGCTCAAATTTAGCACAATTTGTATTATGATCCAGGTATGGCCTCAAGCTTCAGATAAATGCCTTCTGATGGATAAATGTTCAGTTCCAGATTACTGATAATCTGGAAAATAAATGGACATTGTTCTCATTGGCTCACTTTACTATTGGTCACCACAGATTTCAGTATTTCTTATATTACCTGAGCATGACCTGCAGTCGCCGAGATGTTAGAGTAACCACATTCCTTGGATCCACACAAGAAGCTGATAAAGATGGAGAAATACCTCAGAGAATTAACAATGGAAAACTCCCAACAACACACCTCACTATCTTTAAAAGATACAAACATGACATTTTAAAGCGAAGGCTGAACCTGGGAGATGCAGCCACCACGAGAGTCTCCTTTCTCTTTCATGAGAATCAGTTGTTTGTTTTCTTGGGTTGTGTACTGAAATACCACCTCAATGAAGGACCCTCTTAAGTTCTGGAACGCCCCACTTGCACTATGTGAATTGCATAAGAGGAGAGAGTAGCTGTGATTGTCTAGCCAGCCCTGTCCCATATGGCCACAGTCCATGTCAGGGACACACTTGGGTCCCCTGAATTGGCACATGGGCTAAAGCTGCTTCACTGCACGGTGCTGTGGTTTCTTCTGCTAGGAAATGGCAGGACTCTCTTTCTCTTCCTATTGGTGCATTCCGTCAGTGTGTCACCAGGAAGTCTGAGAGGTAGTATCTGGTAGAAACAATCCCTGCTAGGAACAGGCTGTTATTGCTCTCCAATTGGTACAAGTTCTTAATTAGAACATTAGACATATTTGTTTTTCTTGGATTATAAACCCCTGCTTCTACTTTATCATGCGCTTGGAGCATACCCCCACCACATCTTTCATTCACTTGGAGCATACCC
>CAJQZJ010033660.1:2408068-2426184 GCA_907164525.1 Lophiomys imhausi | reverse complement strand
TTTTTTTTTTTTTTTAAGACAGGGATATCTCTGTATAGCCCTGGCTGGCTGTCCTTGACTCACTTTGTAGACCAGGCTGACCTTGAACTCACATAGATCCACCTGCCTCTGCCTCCCAAGTGCTGGGATTAAAGGCATGGCCACCATGCCCAGCAATTACAGACAGCTGTGAACTGCCATGTGAGTGTTGGGATTTGAACTAGGGTCCTTTGGAAGAGCAGCCAGTGCTCTTAAAGGCTGAGCCATCTCTCAAAAAATAAGAACTTATAATTTTATAACTAAACTTCTAACACATGTGAAATTTTAACACTCATTTAGTTAAGCAATGAAATGCAATTGTCACTCTACAAGAATCAAAGCATATATTTTAATCCTCATATGGGAACCTATGGGAGTGGTTATTAAGGATTTTTAAAGACTTGTTTTCATTTTGTTATTTGTATGTGTTCATATTAGTATCGCTACGTGTGTGCGAGTGTGCACAGAGTCTAGAAGAAGGTGCCAGTTCCCTGAGACTGGAGTACAAGGAGGTTGTGAGTCACCTGACATTCTGGGACTCAAACTTAAGTCCTCTGGGAAAGTGACAAGTACTCCTAATCACCAAGCCATCTTTCCAGCCCCATGCTAAGGATTTTGAACATGTTATGTCTCTTTTATGTCAGAATATTCTGTTTTTATCAAAGCTAGGATCTGTCCACTAAGTTTATGCACATAATTATACACATGTATGTATTCTCACATATATAATTCTTTGTAGATGTTTTCTCTTTTAGTTCCTATGAACATATGTAATGTACTAGTTTCACAATGAACAGCAAGCCACATCACTTCTTAACAAAGTAATTGTCTTTTCAGCCCATGCCTGCCGACAGCCGGAGACCCCAGCCCATGCAGACGTGAGAGCCATCGATCTTGCAGCCTTTGGTTACACTTTAGTCTACACCTGCCATCCAGGATTTTTCCTTGCTGGTGGATCTGAGCACAGGACATGTAAAGCAGACATGAAATGGACAGGAAAATCACCTGTTTGTAAAAGTAAGTCCCTGGTCAAGGCGTGAAATATAGCTGTAAAGAGCAAGGGAGAACTGCCCCTGTGGTCAGGGTAGTGTGCAGGTCAGGAACCCCTCAGGTGGCACTGTGCTGGAGCAACAGTGACCAGCTGACAGCATCCCTTGGTGCCTGGGCTCTGTGTGCATAGATGTGTGCACAGTAAGTGTCTAACCCAAGGACCAGGATCTGTTTGGATGAAGAAAAGCATTCTAAGTTAAAAGAGCAGTATACACTATGATATGATAACAGAAAATGCATTTCTTTAGAATAGAATGGGATGAGTCAATAAATGTCATCAGCAATCTGAGCATATATAAAACAACCTGGGTTGCTTTTAAGGCCACATGCCATTGGGTGGTGAAACACCCATTTTCTATGATTGATATTGGTTCTCCTGGTTAAAATTGCAGACACAATTAGCATGGAAATAATACCTTTAATCACTCACAGATGCATGTGTTTACTAAGGGGAGGGCTGAGTCTGGGTTGGACCTGATGAGAAAAGCCACCAGCATCGGACCCAGCACACCCTGTGTGACAAGTGGATGCAAACATCTCAGAGTACCAAGGTACTCCAACTTCAGCTGGAATTCCCTGCAGCCCTTTTGCACAGTTCTAAGTTAGAGTCTCATTCCTTATCATAAGTAGAGGATAACAAATATTTAGAAAATAGCCTGTGGTGTAGTATAATGCTATAAGAGGTGAGGGCTTAAGAATCTAACTTTGACCAGAATGAACAATATACAGGAAAAGAGTGTTGACATTCTTCAATATTAACTTATAAATTTGCAGATTTGGTGGGATTAGATAATGAGGGATTGTGACATTTTCCTTGCTTGAATTACTTCCTGCTGGTAGAGGCAATGTCCACTCAGAGGTTGTCAGAAGTCACCCTTGGCCACCCTCATTTGCAAGGCTCTCTGTTGTAGCACCTTCAGTGCGAACCTCCATGCTAGAGGCAAGAACACAGGGCCAACCACCAAGCTCAGCATTTCATCCAACACAATGAGATTCGTTGAACAAACAAACAAAGAGATTTGTAAATACCTGGGTCTAAAGTGTTTATGCATACAATATTTATATTTTGTACATTTTTTAAAATCCAGAAAAATGAGAATCGCTTCAATTTGACATTTTTTCAACCTGATTCCAAAAAATAAATGTTTTTGAAAATGATAATTTGTCTTTTTACTTGTAGGTAAAGGAGTGAGAGAAGTTAATGAAACAGTTACTAAAACTCCAGGTTTGTATACCAGATGAGTTCTAGCTTTCAATTGAACTGATTTGTTCTCAGCCCTGCACAGTGAAACGATTCTTGGAATTTAAATTTCTGAATCTGTTGGTCCACCCACCATAAAGCACCACACCTGCACGCATCTCTATTTCCTTCACCTTAGGGGCTTGTTAGTGGAACATCACCACATAAGAGGAAGCCTTTGGTGTGATCACAGGGCTTCATTAGAAGACACATTGGGCATTTTGACCCCACGTGTGGTATGATGGAGAGCCTTATAAATAGGGTTGCAATCCCCCTCCATGAGGGAGTTAGCACACACAAGGCATTTGACAGCTTAAAAGTCGTTATTTGAGCAGTTCAAATGTGGAGCCCTATTTTTCTAGTATCTCCATAATTCAGGCATCCTATGTCTTCTACAATGAATGCTATAGCCATTGTATATGATGGCCCCTTGCAGAATGTGTCATGTGGAGAACTCAGTAGACCCCATACTGTTCCCCATGCTGTTCCCAAGCAAAGTTGTCACAGCTGCATAGTGGATCTGTGTTAGAAATTTAAATGTGCTTTGAATGAACAAACTGTATCCCCAAGTTTTGTTTTAAGCCTTGATTGAGTTTGCTTTTAACCTGCAAAAGTAAAACTTTGTAAATATACAAAGTGACTTGACTAGTACTGTCCTTATTCATGTTTTAGCCCTGATTTCTTGGATATAAAACTCTATTTCAGCATGTACCTGGAAGGCTGTTTGCAGTGCTGGTAGTTCACAATTCTATCCACTCTTTTAATTCTCAGATAAGGAAAAAAAAAAAAAAAACCTTCCAATGGGAGTAGGGGACTCTCCCAGTCTACACAGGAGAAATAGAAATATGCTTTGATCTTTTGAGTTATGTTATTTAAATATAACTTATAAATCAATGACAAAGCCAACACTTTGAAAGGCAACATTTACCCCTGGGGGAACTAAACATGATATGCTTTTGTTTTTATAGACTTTCACCCTGATTTTTACTTGCCAACTTTGTGTTACAGATGTTGGAGTAGCTACAAACACTTCTGTGGGCACAAACATTAGCATCAATATGCCTTTTACCCTTCTCTCTAAAGAGAAGTGCTGGTTGAAGCGGGTGTTGGCCAGAGTGGTGTATTATAATATGAGCTCAGCAACCTAATCCTTGCCTTATTCTTGCACTAGACTGGCAGTAAGATAGTGATATGAGAATGACCCCAGATGAAGCCATCTCCTCTGTGACCGATGATCTTTGCTCAACTTAGGAACTGAGATATGATCTAAGCCCTAAGTTCTTCCTAATTCTACACAGCCAGGCTGTCCTGTCGGTGATATAGCCACAGTGATGGCCCAAGGGGATACTGGACCATGTATAGCAATGTCCTCAGCTGGGCATGCACATTCTAAATGGTGACTTTAGGGATAATTGATTTAAGTAACACAAAGTAAGGTACTTTGTGGGTTTTGGTTAAAATGAGGGTCTCTGTAAAGGCCATTCATAAATACATGTTTAATGTTGGTTATTGTAAGTACCTTAAATACTTGTGCTATTATATCAGCTTTCTACTAATTTAACTTCATTTTATTGTTAACTTTATCAGTAAGTTGGTTGTACCCAAGCCACAAGCAACTATCAGATTGGATTCATCCATGATGATTACTTTCCTGCTGGTTTCTGTAAGCTCACCAGGTTGAGGGAGATGGGAATGTGGTCAGTTAGAAGCATGGCTCTAGCATTGTGTACCTGTGACGTCATCATCATCTGTCGCATCCATCCGTAGATCTGCTGAAGGTCATATATTATTACAGAAATAAATATTTCTCTCCAGCAACTCCAGCATTGCTGAGACCCATGCTACCTACAGTTCATGTTCTCTAATTAAATAATAGAGACATGTTGTGAGGCAGAAAGCGCTGAGAGTCTCGGCGCTGACCGGTGAGAACTTACAAGGTGTTATGCTGCCAAATTCATATTAATATCATCAGGAGGATGATAATTTACACACGACTATTACCAGGAAGATAGAAAAGCAGAATTTAACATGTGTAATAAACACTGAAACCTGAAGAAATATCTCAATTACCTTTACACATGTTCCTGTGACAGAGGGATTTCATGTTAAAAAGATTCCCTGTCACTCCTGTGTCTGTATGTAAGTGACATATGTAAAAGTGAAGTTGAGATTGCCATGTCTGCCTTTCAAATTAGCATTAGGCTATTTGTCCCCATAAAAACTAGCATAGAGTACAAGCTATGGGTGTGCCTTTTGATCTCCTAAGGCAGGAGCCACTAAACACTACAAAGTGCCAGTTTGTTGGCTGTGGGGTTCCTGGGAGACGCCTCAGGTCTTTCCCTCCAGGTTTCCCAGGGCTGCCCAAGAGGAAATCTGGAGGACAGTGAATTAGTAGTAGTAGTTGGGGATTGGCTGAGGGTATTTCATACTGGCTAAAACTGATGCCATTTTTTTCTAATGGTAGAACCAATTCGCTGAGCCCTCTATACCTGGCATGTCCATCAAATCCAGCACACCCATGCTTCTAAATAAGTTCTCAAAGAGCAGTGAGAGCCTCCCAACCTGCCACAGACTTGACCTCCCCGTTCCTTTGGCGTTTTTCACATGCACAGAGCACAGTGCCCAAGGTCACCCTTGGCTTTATGCTCTCCTTAGCTGTGCTTCCTTACTGGGAAGTCTTAGACCTCCTTGTGATTAAAAATTGTCTAGATTCCATGTCTGTGCCTGTCTTAATGCTGATCTTTCCCTACTTCTACCAACAGTTCCTTCTGATGTATTTTTCATCAACTCTGTGTGGAAAGGATATTATGAATATTTAGGAAAGCGACAGCCAGCGACTCTCACTGTGGACTGGTTCAATGCAACCAGCAGCAAGGTGAATGCCACCTTCACAGCAGCCTCCCAGGTGCAGCTGGAGCTGACAGGTATGTGGCATGGAGTCTCATTGGAGAGGGTCTCACAGCGCACCTTCTTACTAAGATGATGCTGGCTTTGCCATACTGAATGTTACTGGAGTTCTCGGAAACTGTGGTCTGTTCCTGTTAGGTTTTCTTTCCAAGGATTATGGAGCTGACAAGGAATGGGACCTTTCGATCTCCTTGAAATTACATGCATTACATACTAAATTAGAATTCCCCATTTGTATCAGTACTCCATGGCTCTGGATTAAGTTGTTTCGGTGTCTTGTTTCTTGATGCGCATGCCCCTTATGAGTTTCGTCACCCGAAGGTTGACGAGGCCTGGGTATCACAGCAAGCTCTGGTTTAAAAGCCAGCCATGGTTCAAGCACTTCCATGCAGGGTTGTTTTCATTCCTACATGGAGGCTGTGGTGTAAGGACATTATCATATACCCTTTCAAGAAAAAAAGAAAGTTCGAGAAACATAAGGAAAGAGAGGCTCAGTCAGATATTCAGTATGAGGACAATGAAAAGACTTTCACAAGTGCCCCGGTGAGGAACTTGTAGAGTCAAGCTTTGTGCTAAACCATCTGACCTCATCTCGGATTGGCAACCCACAAGGACAGTACCATTATGTGTACATCTGGTGACTTTTTTTGGATGAGAGGCTCTGATATGTTGCCATGGATAACCCAGAAACCATGATGTAGATCAGGCTAGCCTCAAACTTTCAGGGACCTTCTTACCCAGGCTCCCTGTGCAAAGACTATGGGTAGGAGTCACCACACCTGGACCTAGCATTATTTTTTTATTACCCCCTTCTTATATGGATATATTATTATGTCCCTGATTAACGCCTTAAAGCTTAAACTTGTTTTGAATAACTTAATGTTCTGAGGAAAATGTCCAATCAATCTTAGTTAGCAAATTATTTAGATTAGGTTTTTAAAAATAAATCATAAATAAAAGAAACTAAAAAAAAATTGTTTTTTTTGAGACAGTGTCTCTCTATATCATTGACTGGGAACTCACTCTGTAGAGCAAGCCTCCCTCCCTACTGATGTGAGTGCCCCACGACATTCAGTTCATATGGAACTCTTAAATGTTTAAATTCCTTAGTCTTATTCCTCGTAGAATTGGGAACTTGGTATTTTTTTCTTAAATGAAGTTCTCCAGTATGGGGCTGGGGACCTGGCTCAGTGGATAAATCTTTAACTCACCAGCATAAGGAACTGAGTTATATAAAATGTAAAATCTCTGTTTGTTGGCATATTTCTGTAACCCTAGCATTGGAAGTCTCTGGTAGGAGGATCCCAGGGGCTTGCTAGCATTCAGACTAGCCAAAATGGTGGGTTCCAGGTTCAATGAAAGACTCTGTCTCAGAATCAAATTGGAGAACAATAGAGGAATATATCCAACAACAACTACCAGCCTCATTAATGGATGGACAGGTGAACTACCTGTACACACACACACACACACACACACACACACACACACACACACATATGGAGGGAAGGAAGGAAGGGGAGAGAGAGGGAGAGAGAGAGAGAGAGGGAGAGAGAGAGAGGTGGGAGGGAGAATATTATCCAATGGGTTTAAAGCCCCCTCTTTATCTACAGACTAGTATTGGCAGTTCAGTGTTCTTGAGGTGGAGGTGTTTGAATTCAAGGATACCCTGGAGTCCCACTGTGGGACATCTAAAGGAGAATGGCCAGAGGAGGGAAGGAGGCAATGTCTATGGAGCTCTGGCTGGATATGTGACATTTTTCATTCTTGTTGCTTTTTTTTCTAACCATGAAAAATGTCTTGAAGATAGATTTGTTATCTCTCCCTGCAGCTTGTGGAACTGTGGTTCAAGTTCAAAGTTTTGGAGGTTAAATGCATGAAAAAAAAAAAAATATCACAGCATTGCTTGTGGTAGGAAAGACACTGCCCAGAATTAGGCTCAGGTGGTATCTTGTCCATTGGCAGAGGGTCCCTCCCACTTCGGAGGATTGGGTGTCTGCTGGTGGAACTCACTCATGGGATGCTAGGGTTTGCTTCTTTGATGAACTGATAATGGATTAGTGAATTTACTGTCCAACTTTATGCATCATGGCTCCGAAACCTGTGTCGTCTCTGCCTGTGGGGTGTGGCAGCACTATTTGGTTAGTGTCTGCAGTTTGTACATCCATTCCTTGGTGAGGCCCTAATTGCCAGTACAAAGAATCTTTCCAGAGTCTCTCTAAGCAGCATTGGGCCATCTCCTTGCTGGTGTAGCTGACAAATACAGATACTTCATCCCTCTGCATGTCTGTCTGTGTTACCCTCAAAATCCCCTCACCATGATCCTTTTCCTAGCTGTGTTTCAAATTAAGGTTCTGGACTGTTTTCTCTATACACCCCAGACTCCAGAAGCAAATAAAATATGAATGAAATGCTGGCTTTTTTGCATCCATAGGTTTGAGTTCATATTGATTTTTTTTTAATTGGATAACGGTGTTGAGTTAGTAGAATGGATTATATCTTTTTGAGAAAGATTCATTCAAGGACTTTAGTTAGGAGTGGTCCCCCCCCCCAACCTCACAGTGGTAAAAATATTGAGACTCAATCTTCAAAATAAAAGTCGTGTTTAAATGTTCTGTTGTCTGTGGCATGATTCCCCACAGTGCCTGATCCTTATTGGGTGGGTAAGTGGCCTAGTCATTGACTCTGAATTCCTCAGCGTAGGACTGACAATGGCGAAAATTTTTCAGGAGTCTACAAAAAAGAGGAGGCCCACCTGCTTCTGAAAGCCTTTCATATCAAGGGCCCAGCGGATATTTTTGTAAGCAAGTTTGAAAATGACAACTGGGGACTGGATGGCTATGTAAGTACTTTCATGAAGTTTTCCACATTCTCCTCCCACTTTCAGGCCTGGGCAGAGGAGTTCACGATCCACTGAGAATTATGGGCAGGAGAAACACTGTCCACCCCTCGGAAACTCAGAAAGTACCCCTGAAGCATGGTTATCATACCACATTATTTGATACTAGCAACAACCCAATCTCTGAGATGAGAAATAAGTTGACCCAGAGTTAAGGGATTGTTGCTGCTGAGGTCAGGGAGGTTCTTCAGTCTAGACTATGCTCTGCTAATACCATAGCCCTCACTGTTAGAACTGTGGATATTCAGAGACCACCTAGAAAATTTTCTAAAGGCTCCAAAAGAGTCAAGATCAATGAACAGAGGAAGCTGTATGTTCCACTTGGTGTCTCTCTCCTCAAGTTAGTCATTTGCTGTCTCCCAGTATCTATCTGATGAGGTCACACAACCTACATGATGCTCTCTAGGCTGGAGCTCATCAAAGTGAATGTACATTAATACTCAGTGTTCCCCATTAAGGAAGGTCATTGTCATGTGACCATGTAGAATGAATGATCATGTTAGGGATCAAACTGGCATCACGACCTTTCCTATGTTGATTAACTCTGTACTGATTTTCAGTTTACTTACATCACTAAATGGAGTTGGGGAAACTGCTCTCTGGGCATGCAGTATCTAAATCTGAGTGTTAACAGTTACATTTGGGTGACAGCTGAGTTCCTCTCTCCTTCTTTTTATGCCTTGCCTTCCTTTCCCTGAATACCAGGTATCCTCAGGACTTGAGAGAGGAGGTTTCTCATTTCAGGGCGATATACATGGAAAAGACTTTGGGAAGTTCAAGCTGGAAAGACAAGGTAAACTTACCTATCTGTCTGTTTGTTTCTTTAAAGCAAAAGCCAGTTGGGCCTTTACATGATCCTACTGAAAAGAAACCGGAAAGAGATGACACAAAAGATGAATGGAACTGATGGAAGTGCCTGCAGGGTTTTAAAAACAGTATTTTTATTAATTCTTTGAGAATTTCATGCAATATATATCACTTGCCCCTTCTTCCCCAACTCCTCCCAGATCTATCCCTACCTTCCTACCCACCCAACTTCAGAATAACTCACTGGGATAGATTAGAAACAGTGTTTTGTTTGTTCACTCTGAGTTCTGTTCACATGGAGGCCTTTATTCATGCCTGCCAACAAGAAAGCAGGAACATTTGTGAAATGAGATTAGCATCGTATTTTTTTCCTGAACAGAATAAACTGTTTTACTTACTTGTATACTGTCATCCCCACATTGATTTGTGTGGAGAAGAATACTGCCATGCAGACTTTGATCCCAGAGACTCATGCAGAGGAAGCCAATGTGAGAGCATGCCCTGGAGTGACTGCCACTGATGGTGCACTCACAGGGCTGCTGTCCAGACACCCAGGTCTAGTGAAGGAAAGAGGACACCAACCTGTAGGCTACTGACAAAATATATTCAGTAAGGACAAGCCATTATAAAGTAATCTCTTTCCACCATTCCCAGATTTGGTCTCTGAATAAGAAGAACTTAAGTGAGCATCAGCAGTGGCTGAGGCAATCTTTCACACTGGGTTGTATTATTTGTGTATGATGGGATAGAATAAATACATTAGACTAACACTATCCCTGGCTAAGGTTTTTCTCTTTCTCTAAGTGAAATACAACCTACATTTGCCCTCCTTGATTTCTGTTTACTACCCTCTGGCAATGGTCACACATATAGTGAGCCCCAGGGACAACAGAGATGCCAGAGTTTACCCACACAGTGGATAATGGAAGCTATCATTGATTGGGGCATGTTGCTTCTTCACGTTGCTCCATTCTTTTTAACAGAACAAAATAATAGCGTTAAAATAAATCTTTATTCTCCCAGGATGGTGACCTTGTTATCAGAAAAAAAGCAATTTGCTTTAGAAAATAATTTGGATCCCAAGTGAGTCTCCCTTTCAGCTAATTAGAAATGCCAATGTTTCAGTGATCCCCCGTTGGTCATCATTCATTTTAAGAATGCTGGATAAAACCATTTTTTAATATATAGATGAAAATAATAACCTCCTAATTGTCTACAGTCAGTAGATAAACCAAATAAAGTGATTATGGTTGAATGGATACTGAAATCAAGTTAATCTGAAAGAAAGATTACTTTAATGTGGAAACACCCACATGAAACTTAGCATGAATTGGTTTCCAGAGGGAAAATGAATGATTCTCCCAATACACTCTGAATGAGAAGAAATCTTTGAGCATGATAAATTTGAGAAGTGTTTATATCTAGAATACATAAAGGACTTCATATCACACAAGCTGAAGACCAAACCAACAGCATAGGAAAGGGGCCGAGTTCCCAGATTTCATACAAATTGACTCAACCCCACAAAAGACATTGGACATTGTTTTAGTTTCTTTTCCGGTTACTGGCATAAAATATTCTGATGGAAGCAGCTTAAGGGAGAAAGGCTTTATTCGGGCTCAAAGTTCAAGTTCCACTCCACCATGGCTTTGAAGTAAAACCAGGAGTCTGAGGGAACTGGTCACATCTCATACACAACCAGAAAACAGAGTTACCAGTACATGGTCAGTTCCCTTTCTCCACCTGTGCAGTCTAAGATCCCAGCCATGGAATTCTGTCACCCATGGTGAGTGGATCTTCATACTTCAATGAATGCAATCATGATAAACCCATAGGCATATCCAGAAGCTTATCTGACAGGTTCTTGTAGGTGTCATCAAGCTGGCAATTGAGATGAACTGTCCCAGCCAAGGTTAGTCGTTGGGGAAGTGGAAATCAAAACTCTGCTGAGACACTATTTTGCAGGCACTGTTATAGCTAGGATACAAAACTGAAAAAAGTTTTAGCAAAGAAGCAGAGAGATTGGAGTTCAGACTCTGCTGGTAGAAAGTTCAGCAGTGTACCTGCTGTGAAGGGAACATCCAGCTCATCAAATAGATATGGAGTGACATGGATGGAAATTGTGCCCTTCCTTGTCCTGCCAAGGGAGCTGGAAACATGTTCTTACATGCGTCCCATATGCCTCTGGCATCATTGTTATCATAGCTCAAGAGAAAACTTAAAAAGTCCATCAACTAAAGAATAAGAAATACTTGGTACATGCGTTGATACAATGGAATATCAGTCTGCATTAGAAAAAATATTAAAATACTGATTATTAATATGCTAGGGGTGATCTGTGAACCATGAGGCTAACTGAAAAATCTAGAAGATTCCATTTGCATAACATGCTCAGGAAAGGAAAATCCACAGAGAGTGAGTTTGATGAACAATCTTCAGGAGAGAATACTGGGTTGCTTCCCCGTGGAATAGAAACTCTGATTCTTGTGTTTGTCTCTAAAACATATTATAGATACTTTTTGCCTAATCAATATGCATTAACTTCAAATTTGAATACCTTCTTGTCTTCTAGATCCTTCCAACTCTGATGCAGATGCCTCAAATCACTACCAGGGCACCAGCAGCGGCTCCGTGGCAGCTGCGATTCTCGTTCCCTTCTTTGCTCTAATTTTATCAGGGTTTGCATTTTACCTCTACAAACACAGGTACTGCAGAGCTCTGGGTGGTCTGCAAGTGTTCTTGGTGTGTGTATTGGCTTGAACAATGGCATGCTTGAATTCACATGCACATGTGTTTTATATTGCCCAACAGTTGGCATAGAGTTTGGGTATGCTTCCTTATAAGTGAATTGTAGAGTTCAGGGTTTCTGTTGACGATTTTTATTTTGTTCTGTTTTTCATTGTTTGAGTTCATCTATTTTGTCGGCAGGGGACATCTAAGTAATTAACTTTAAAAGAATGAATGACTGGTCTAAGAAAAAGCATGTACTGGTAGCCAGTCATTGGGGAAGTAGAGCCTTGGGAAAGTTTCTTCCTTCCACCAGGAAAGGAAAAAAAAAATGGTTTCTGTGGCCCTTTCAACTCTATGAATCAAACATTTATATATTTTTATGACTTTTTTTCTTCAGCAAATTAGAAAGTCCCTAATATCTCTAAGTAGTTATCTGTGTTTCAAGATAACTTGAAAATCCTTGTTAATGGAAAAATGTCAAAACGTAGAGGTTTTGATGAAGTTTGAAGAAGTGAGTTCTTTCTTTAAGGTTACTATGCTTGCGCACATTTTTTAAAAAGAAGCGTTGTAGGCAGGCTAGAGACATGCCTCTGTTGATGGAGCACTTGTTCAGGATACACAAGCCCCTGTGTCCTGTCTCACTGCAGGCCTGTGACTGCAGCAGCATCCAGAGGGGAAGGCAAGTAGTCCAGCAGTTCAGTGTCACCTTCAGCTACATAGAGAGGTTAAGTCTAGCCTGGACTACGTGAGAACCTGTCTAAAATGAACAAGTGAACACTGGCTGTGAAGAGCTCAAAGTCCTCGTGTGTGTTTTCTCTATGTGGATAATAAATTCATGGAAAAAAATTTGTCATATGCCAAATCACTCTAAAATGCTATTTGAGTTTTTTTAGTAGTAGTCTTTTATAAAAATGACACAATTATTGACCCCCCAGAAACAATGTTAATACTTATGTACATCATATATTTGTTTATATAATGCACAAGTTTCCACTTAATCCTTATTATACAAACAAAACTGAAGTGAGGGTATTTTTTAATAAGATATGCAATAAACTTCTTTAAATATATGCTGCTTTACACTTAAGTAGCATGAGATCCTTAGTTTGTAGCTATGTCTTTGCTTGCCTGTGGGTATAGTGTTCTTACTTTAAAAACACAACCACAGGGAAGAAATCCCAGATATTAGCCACTTTCTATACAGCTTGGTCCTGGAATACTAAATAAGGTGGAAAGGGAATGAATAAAGAACAGACATGATGCATGTATGTGCAGAAAAGCTGGGCCATACATGCTCAGCTGGAACAGCACCAACTATGCAATAATCCAGAACCTCAGCATATTTACCACACACACCATGGGGGAGGGGTAGCTCATCTTGGTAGGAGGTTTCTGTTGGGGAGAAGTCTTACAGGTTACAGTGTCAGGTTACAGTCATCCAGGAAGAGAAAGCTGCTTTTTGTATACTCTGTCAACATCCACACTTGGACCAAAGGAAGACTTTGGCATCCCTCCAAGCATCACGTCTATGGCAACGAAGGCTTTGTCACTCTGATGCATCTGAGTCCTTGGGTCCTTAATAGGACTGTGCCCATGTCAAACAACACACATTTAAGCAAGGCTTCCTCTGCTCCCCACAAACATATAACTATATTGTTATCATTTATTTTGAAGGAAATAGTATCTTAGGCAACAGGTCCTGGAGACTCAACCTCTCTTTCTGTTGATGCTGTTACATCCATCATGTGTCCCAAAGTACCATGGCAGGAAGCACTTTTCTCTTAAAGAGGCAGAAATTAAAATGCTGCTTCTTGTGGAGCTCCTTCAGTGTTAGAGCAACAACGGGGATTCATATTCTCTGTAAATTCATTTTCAGCCATATAGGGTCCTAATCACAAGGGCAGGTCTGGACTGTTAGAAAGGCTTACTTACCTTTTACCCTATCAGGTGTGTTGCAAGCCTCTGGTCTTCTCTCAGTCCTGAGAGGACCAAGAAAATTTCCTGTGTCCTAGAACCAGGCCTCAGGCTACATCAGATGTCCTTGGCAATGGTAACACTGTACGACCATCTATATTCATCCATGAGCTAAATGAGTTTTGATTATATGTCAATTCTAAGACAGGGTAGCATAGGTATACTCAGAATATCACCATTTTTTCTTTTAACCCAGGAGCTTCCTAACAAGTCTCAGTGGTCAGGTACTTCCTTGAAGGGTTGTGAGGAGTGGCTCCCACGCTGACACCGGCTGGACACCAGCTAGGTTCTCTGCATATAAATTAGAGTTGTATAGCTTGATATTTTTATGGGGCTTCTAATAGAGGGAGCAGGGACTATTTCTGACACTTTTCCTTGTCCTCCTGCTGTGCTGCCTTTTCCAGCCTTAATATGAGGGGAGTGGCCCAGTCTTATTACAACTTGCCATGTTTGGTTGGTCCTCCCTAGGAGAGCTGCACTTTTCTGAAGGGAAATGGAGGAGGAGTGGATGGGGAGTGGGAAAGGGGTAAAGACTGGGAGGAAAGGAAGAAGGGAAAACTATAGTCAGGATGTAATATATGAAAGAATAAATTAATTAAAAAAAAAAAAGAAAGAGGAAGAGGTTCTCAGTTAGAGCCAATGGTCCTGATGCAGCCTGCCTCAATGAGATGGATCTCTTGTGTGGTGCTTTTGAGGGTATATGAACATTATAGGTATTTTTTTTTTTAGTTGGTGTGTACAGGTGCACATGCATATGAGTGTCTCTGTGTAGGCCTGAGGTCTACATAGGGCTTCTTTTTTAGTTCTTCACTTTACTTTTTGAGACACAGACCTGAACCTGGAGCTTTCTAATTTGTCTAAGATGACTGCAAACCCTTGAGCTCCAGGGATCCACCTCTCTCTCTCTCTCTCTCTCTCTCTCTCTCTCTCGTGCTGAAATTACAGATGTGTGCCTTTTTTACAGGCATTTTATGTGAAGATTTGAAATTGGGTCCCCATGCTTATGAGCACATACCTTACTCACAAGGTCTTCTATTCATCCACATGTTTAGATTTTTTATTTCAATTAACATTTATTGAAATATTGAAAAATATTTATTTACTTTTATTTTATACATGAATGTTTGCCTATATGTGTGCATGTGCACCATCTGTGTGCAGTACCCATGAAGGCCAGAAGAGGGCACTGAATCCCTTGGAACTGAAGTTATAAACAGTTACAGACTGCCATGTAGAACCAAGCCTGGATCCTCAAAACAAGTGCTGTTAGCTGCCAAGCCATCTCTCCAGCCCCAAAATGGCTTATTTTTGACCCACCAAAGAAAAATATTACATTGTAAAAGTGACCAGCATTCAGTGAATGCTGATAATGGTGGTGACCTCATTTTAAATTGAAATGGCTTTGAAGTATCTGCAGCTCACAGAGTCAGCATTGGTTTCATCATGATGAAGACTAATGACTTCACTAAGTCCTTGTTGCCTACTGGCAACAGATGGTCTTCCAGACAAGACATGTCCCTGCCTGCTGCCTTTGACAGCTTCACAGTTCCCCCAAAACTTCATTCCATGCATAAAGGTTTTTTTGATTTGAGAAATTATTTTAACCTTTGCCTTCTATTTATAATCCCAACCACCAATTTTTAAAGAGTCAACTGTGATGAAGTATGCTATGCCCCATCCATGACTGTACAGGATTAGTTCCTACTGAGAAGGCATGGTGACTGAGTGAAGGCTGAGACACCAGCCTGTGCTCTTATAGTTAGGGATCTGACTGTGTCCTCTCTTTTCTCTTTAGAACAAGACCAAAAGTTCAATACAACGGCTATGCTGGCCATGAAAACAGCAATGGACAAGCTTCATTTGAAAACCCCATGTATGATACAAACTTAAAACCCACAGAGGCCAAGGCTGTGAGGTTTGACACAACTCTGAACACAGTGTGTACAGTGGTATAGCCCTCAGTGCCCCCTAGGACCGATTCATAGCCATACCTCTGATGGACAAGCAGTAAAATCCTTTGGTGCCATATACCACCCTCCTTTCTACTCTTGCCTTGCTGCAGCAACCTTGGCCATCGTCTGCTGGCATAACACAGTGGGAATTTCTTCTCAGTCATGACCAAGTCTTCTGAGGATCAAATTGAAAACACATCTTCATCTGGGAAGTGGATTTTAAAAGCCTCCTTGCTGCATCCACCAGAAACCAAGACACCTACAATGGCGAGGGCAGGGATGACTGCAGAGTCTTACAGACCAGTGGGACTTAATGCCTGTGACTTCTGTGTCTCTGTGTGGCCACGATGCCTTTGGACGTAGTCTTCTGAGCACACGGATACATCCTTCAGGTGCGGCGACAAAATGGTAGCAACTTGATATGTGTTCTGTGTTTTTCTTTTCTTTTTAACCCTATTCACTGGACATGAATTCTCTACAAAAGAAAAGCCTTCCTGAAGAAGACACCTTCTGGATTATGCACACACGTACACTTGCTTCACTCTGCCCTGCCTGAGACGTGAGCTCTGAGGATCTTCGGGCTCCCCTGGGCATCCATCAATCACTAGGGATGTTTGCAGATCTCATAGTCAGAGCTGTTCTATCCCAGAATTTTTGATGCTCAACATTTTGCACTAGTGTGTTACAAATGACTGAGTCTGATTTTGAACAAGCTATTTACACGGGGTTTATATACACTATACATTGTATATAAGCATTTTATCACATGTATTCTCAAACTAATGATGCCACCATCAGTTAAGTTGGGGTATAATGGAAAGTATTCCCAGGTATGGCACAGATTTTGAAAGGGAGATTGTACTAGTACACTGAAGAAATTATTGTATTATCACTTCTGTTAGCCACATTTATATGTCAAATTCATTGTCAACTTCCAGTGCTTGAAATTAAGCCTTTTATCTCCCTTTCCCTTCATGTGCACATAACTGTTGTCTATACCACACTAGTCAACAACAGGGGTCTCAAGCAATGTCTGTTTTCCATGTACAGATGTGAATAGTAATTTATTTTAGGTAGCTCATGAATTTGTGGGTCTCAGTTCACAGTGCAGTCTTCCCTTCTGGGTTGTTTTCTTTCTCTGTTCTGTAATATCACCCTCCCACACTGAGCACTGAAAGTTTGTCTTACAGCCACACTCAAGCTCAGAGGAATCAAAAGGGAATCAATGTCAAAATCAGAATCGGAAGGGCAGCTGCTGCTCGCACACCCTCATGATGATCTGTTTTATAGAATATTTGCCTTTCTTGCAAAAAAAATTGTTGCAGTGATTTTTCAAACTTAAAATTCCTTATTGATAGACTATCTATTATGATATAAATAAGATTCGTGGCATGGCCAACAAGGATAAAATAAACAGCCTGTAGAGAAGGCAGGGCCAGAGAAATGTCTGTAAGAAATTCAAAGAGATGATCATGTTTATTTTTATTTATATTTGTTTGATAAAAGTATTTTTGGAAAGATAATGCTTATTTTATTATTTGATGTTTCACACACAGTCCACATGATAAAAACTCCCCCTTTGCACATCCAAGATTTGCACTGATACATGGGTCAGGATGTCATGCTGGCGTTCTGTTTGCTGCGGTGACTACATTCATGCTTAGCTTTAAGACAGATGTATCTGTCTCTCTGGATGATGTGTAAATTAAGTACTCCCCAGAGTACAGTGGGCAAAGGAGCCCACTAGAATATCACCTTGCTGCTTTGGAAGTTCTGCATTCTGAGCATTCCAGAGGCCCCACTAGGCTCCCTCCAGCCTGCTCTTCTTGCAAGGGCTGTCTGTTGTGGTTAGGCCTCATGACCTCTTCTGGTGACACTCTGGCCACTGGGTTCCATATTGTAGGAGTCCATGTCGTAGGAAGAGGTGTTGGCGTAGGTTCCTCTGGCTGAGCCAACAGATATCCTTGGGGTTCCTCTGTGTCCATAGAGGCTCTTCATTGGCTCTCCGGGAAAGATGTCAACAAGAATGTGCTCCTAACCATGCATGGATCCAAAGCAAAACAGAAAACGTCAGATGGTCCAAGGACCGTAGTGCGCAAGGGAGAACAGGGTTACTATATATATTAGATGTATATAGAAATACGCACACACATACACACGTAAATATACATATATATATATTGTACATATCTACGTTTGAGTCACTCAGACTAGGTGCAAAATGCTGACTTTGGAGTCTAAACTAACGTCTCTGTCCCCACATCCCTGGCCTCTTTGCTGGCCAGCTATATTAAGAAGACTTGATTTAGACAGGGCATACATATGTGCAAGGAACCACATTATCAGATCAGTGTCATTTTCCTTTATGTGCAAACTGACTTAGAGCTACCAGACTGCATCATGGTATTTAAAACCAACATACCAACATTGAGTGGCACTCTCAGGCGAGAGACTAGCTCAATCCTTCCTAGGATCTCTCTCTCTCTCTGTGTGTGTGTGTGTGTGTGTGTGTGTGTGTGTGTGTGTGTGTGTGTGTGTG
>CAJQZJ010033660.1:2393405-2408058 GCA_907164525.1 Lophiomys imhausi | reverse complement strand
GTGTGTGTGTGTGTGTGTGTGTGTGTGTGTGTGTGTGTGTGTGTGTGGTGTTTCACCAGGTTTCAGAGGCATTGAAGACCCCAACAGGGCAGTCAGGAACACCTTCCTCAGTGAGGTCTGAAAGACTTTTCCCTGAAGCTCCCAGAGCACAGTGAGGAGACACTCTATGTATGACAGGTTATGTGCTTCGAAGCTGTTCAACTGTTGCTTGTCTTTGCCCATCTTGCCTTCAGGCTAGCTGCAATAATTTTTTTCTTCTGTAAAATATTTTGTAAACAACAACAACAACAAAAGCTATTATAAAATGGGGAAAAAGAAAGCTGGCATTATGATCAGGAAAACCATCCATTGTCGCTGCCCCACCCTCCTGTCCCCTCCACACGCTGCTGTCACAATGTAGGTGCGGAAGACCTTTTTGTACAGAGATATATTTTTTATGAAGAATTTGTAAAATTATTAAATATGCTGTAATTTTTTGATTAATGTAGGTAAATTGTTAAAAAAATAAATGTTTTTACGATACAAAACTGTAATTTTCCCGATAATGTAACATTACCCTCTCTAGCAGATTTTCAGTTCCAATCCTATTCAACATGTATTAATATTAAAGCGGCCTGTTAAAATGAACAGTATCTTTTTTGTCAAAAAAATTATAAAGAGAGTGTAACATAACCTGTGTAATGCCACCTGTCTTTAAAGCAAATCAGAGTTCTAATTAAATATTTAATTTTAGATTTCTATTCTTGTGTGAATTTATTTTAGCTTTACCATATACAAGGAAGTCTCTGGCAGAGGAGGGACTGAATAGAACTGTTTTTAGTAATCCTTTGTAATGTTTAGAATGAAGCTAGTTCTTTTCCCAAACTAGTCATGTCACAGTCACCATCGGTAATTAAGACATGAACCTGGGGAGATGGCTAAGGTGATCAGCTGCTTGCCAAACAGGTATGAGGATCTGAGTTCAATCCCCAGCCTCCCTGGGGGAAAGGTGAGTGTGATGGGGCTGAAGGAATACCTCTTCAGTTGGGAAGTCTTTTTTGTGAACTTTTACAGCCCCAAGAGGTGGCATGTCAGATGAGAACAAATGCCTATAACAGCATCATCAAGTACCACTCCAGAAGAAAGCTCTGCAAATAGCCATCTTTGCTGGCAGCATGTCACCACAGGTGAAACAAGCCTTGTTTTCTGGCTTTTGAGCTGAGGGATCAGGATATAGCTAAGCCCTCACTGGTAGCCTCACTGATTGTCCACCAGGTACGTAGGAGGGTGTAATAATTTCCCTGAGAGCCAAGTTATTATAAATAAAAACCAATAATGAAAAATGCCCCCATACAGCTTCTCCGTGAAAAAGCTTGGATGGCCACTATCCAGCCACTCCAAGGCTCTCAGGGCCCTTGACTGCCTATGACTATAGTGACTAGGGGTTTTGCTGAACTGGAGACTCAGTTGGCTGTAGAGACTGTTAATGACACTCAATGGTCAAAGCCAGGTGGGCTTTCCCATTCTGATATTAAAGGCAAAGAAGCGAGAAGTCAGAGAGAACTCACTTGCTCACAGGCTCATGTATGGGCTTATGGATGGACTCAGTGAAAGGTAGGTTTCTTTATCTATGACATTCTTATTTTTCAAAGCATATGTCACACTGTTAATATCATGGTTCCCTTCTTTGATGTCTCTGTTACTCTGTTTGTAAATATTTCCCCCTTTTAGCTGGTTGTAACTGCAAATTAAGAAAGAGAAACACATCCTAAGAGAAACACATTTGCTATTATTTGAGTCAACATCTCTTAAAGTCGCCATTCACAATGTGGTCTCCAGGGGCACGTGTTGGCTGAGGCTGGAGGGCAGCAGCCCTGCCTGTGCTGAGGACTGCTCCACAGGTAAGGCACAGTCCTACCTTTAACTTAATTTTCTACCCCGTGCATCTTAGAATGACGCAGAACAAGGGTTACTAGATTCTATGTAATGAGATGATTAAAATCGTTCTGATTCTACCTTTTGTAAAATTAGTAGAGATATAGGGAGTGGATTGCTGTGTTCAGGTAAGTGGGTAAGGAGGGAGCAGGAGAAATGGAAGTAAAAGGTGGGACAGAAGGGGCACCTGCTGGATCCAGAGGGCGTCCATCTGTGGCACAGTCCCACAGTGGTAATTATCATGATTTGAAAATATGCCATATTTCATACAGTTGTGAGGAAAATATGTGAAAACAGGTGTTAAACAATGTAGGATGGTTTGGTTGTACACAAATGTTTAGTCATCTGTATATCATCTATATCAACTGTCAGTCTTATCATCATATTGTCATCCATCAGTCACCACTCATCTCTATCTGAATATCTGTCATCCTTTGAATCCTTCATCATTCATATATTTAAAATATAATCTGAAGGGATCTTTGCCAATTATTGCCTCAGATAATTCTTTTTAGTCCCTTATATGTTAATTTCATTATATGTTTCCAACTCATCGTATTGTATAATTAATTCTAAGTACATTGTATTTTACATTCTAAAATAATGAGCCATGAAGCCTGGCCAAGTTCTGAACCAGATCTGTTTCCTTCTGTCTCTTGGAGGTGGGAATCCCATCTTTGGAAGAGCTATACTCTTCCCCAAACTGCAAACATGGCCACGAGAGTACCTTTTTCGCTACAAAGCTGGGTCCTTTTCCCAATAGCCTCAGATTATGAGGATTTTGTTTGTTCACTGGAATATTCCCATCTCATTGAGGTTTGAAGATCCCTGTTCTAACTCAGTCCATCTGCTATAGCTGAGCATTTCCCTGTAGTGGTATTCCTGGATAGGCTGAAGGTCCAAGCCCATGCTGAACAGAGTATTGGAGTCTAGGTCAGTGGTAGAGGTGTTAAGGGATTCAAGGTATAGAAATATTTAGAGATGAGCCTGTGGGAAGTGCTAAGGCTCACATGAGATCCTGAGTGGGGAGTATAGAGTGGAGTCAGTGACCTTACAGAGGGGGACATTGAGGGTTTTGTTCCCTTCTCTCCACATGAGCTCACAGTGAGGACACCCTCTGAAGATAAGCCACAGGCCCTCTCCTGACCTGCCTGTCACGAGTGGAGCATATCCATCCTGAAATGCTATGACAGATTGTAGGTGAGCATCCAGGTCTCTGTCAGGAGATGCTGGACTACTCTGGGGTCCTGGACAGATTCTGGCTCTTTGACCCCAGATGTTTCTGCCTCCAGAGCTGTGAGTATATATGTTCCTTTTCTCTCTAAACTTTATTGTTGGATATCGTTATAGCCACAAAGCAAGGAGGTGACAGCAGGCAGGTTAGTTGTCTGTAGTTTCTCAGCCTTCAAAGAGATATATTAAAGGAATACTATAAATGAAGGGAAGCCTAGCTGGGCCTGACATTGATTTGGTGGAATTCAGTAACAAGGATTTTTAACATGTCTCTTGTAATCTGTCAAACCAGGGAGAAGGACCTAGATTGGAGTCTGTAGTGGACTCGTCTGGAAAGGTCAAGTGCTCACCTGCAAGAGCTAGACTTTAATCCCCACAATGTATGTAAAAAAAAAAAAAAAAAAATCTGGGCATGGTAACCTGTACATGTGATCTCAGTACTTGGGAGAAGGAGACATGAGGATCCCCAAAACTTACTGACCCATCAGGATATAGCCTACTTGAGCAGATTTAGGCCAGTGAGGGACCTTGCAATTACCTTTTTATTGCCGTGACAAAACTCCATGATGAAGGGGACTTATAAGAGAAAGCATTTAATAGGGCTTATGGTTTCAGAGGATTAGAGACCATATGACAAAGCAAAGGAATAGCTGAGAGCTCACATCTTGATCCACAGCCATGAGGCAGAGATAGAGATAGACAGATAGAGAGGTAGACAGAGAGAGAGAGAACTAACTTGGAATGATGAGTCTTTTGAAATGTCAAGGTCTGCTCCAATTGTCACACCTGCTTCAATAAGGCCAGAGCTCCTAGTCCTTTGCAAACAGTTCTACTAACTGGGGACCAAGTGTTCAAACACATGAGCCTATGGGGGTCATTCTCATTCAAATGACCACAGACTTTGACTCAAAATAAGGTTTAGGTATCAGGATGTCAGAAAGTCCTAGGAATCTAGGAGGGTGACCTCATAGATTAGGAGCTAAGATTTCTCCTAAGTTTAACTTCATAGATTACTACTTCATAGACTCCTAGTAATGAGGCATATGGAGCCCGAACCAGCCATCTCCTCTAACCAGGCAAGACTTCCATTGTAGGGATTGGGACACCAACCCAACCACAAAACCTTCAACCTAGAGTTTGTCCTGTATGAAAGATGTGCTGGGGTAAAGGTGGTACAGAACTTGTAAGAGTGTCCAACCAATGACTGATACAACTTGAGAACCTTGCCACATGAGGGAGCCCATGCCTGATGCTGCCTGGAGGGCCAGGACCCAGAGGCTGGACACCCCAGAAGGCTGGGATAGAACCAAACACAGGGCCAACAACAACAACAACAACAAGAAATGGTTCCTAATGATGCTCTACTATACTTGCAGATAGGAGTCCAGCATAATCATCATCATCAGAGAGGTTTTGTCTAGCAACTGACAGTACAGTTGCAGAGACCTTACAGGCAACATCAGTCAGAAATTGGGAAATCCTGTGAAAGAGGAGGGAGGAAGGACTGTAAGAGACAGAGGGGTGAAGAGCACCACAAGAGAACCCACAGAATCAACTAACCTGGGCTTCTAGGGGCTCACAGAGTCTGAACTGATAATCAGGTATCCTGCATAGGTCTGACCTAGGTCTGGTCCCCTGCATGTATTTTATGGTTGTGTAGCTTAGTCTCTTGTGGGACCACTGACAGTGGAAGTAGGGACTGTCTGTGAGGCTTTTGCCTACACTTAGGACTCTTCTCTTCCTGCTGAGTTGGCTCGTCCAGCCTTACTAGGAGGAGGGATGCCTAGTCTTATCACAAATTTGGCAAACCATCTTTTTAGTTCATATCCCTGAGAGGGATGCCCTTTTCTGAAGGGAAGTGGAGGAGGAGTGGGTGGGTGGTGGTGGTAGGGACTGGGAGGAGAGAAGGGAGTGAAAACTTGGGTCTGGATGTAATATATGAGAAAATACATTTAAAAATATAATAAATAAATAATAAGTAAGACTGACAGCACCTGAGGTATGACAGCATGATGTCTGTCATGCGCATGCACACGTGTGCACACACATTTGTACATACACACACAGGAAATATGCACATACACAAAAGAATATCTAAGAAGTGAGCAATGACTCTCTCTGCTGTATGAATCTGAAGTGAGAAAGCCTCCCATGTAAAACTCGACAAGCTAAAAGGTGCATTATTCCCTCCTCAAGGAATTGAACACATATGCTAACTCAAATAAAAACAAACATCCATGCCAGTTGTTGGGCATCTGCACCAGCTTCAAATACATTCATTCCCAGTAGAGGAAGATGGATGAATGTGATTCCGAATCCAATATTGCCTTGTGTTTTTGATCTTAGGAACAAGCTGAACCATGTAGGAATTGGAGAGTGTTATAGCTTGTGTTGGTGACCTTGGCACCCCTTGAAGAGCCTGGGGCCACTGGAGTCCTTCAGTTTCCCTCACATCCCATGTTTGTCTGTTCACTTGCTCCCAGAATTTTACAGCAACTGGACAAAGCCAAGCTGAACCACAATAATTTCTGCCGTACATGCTGTGAGTCTTAGAAGTAAGGCAGTAATAGAAAGGAAATTCTAAAAAAGAAGTAAGCATTAACCAATCCATTTCAGTCACTATAAGCAGAAATTTGGGCCTGCTGAGGTTGTAAAGAACTAATCCACTTTCCAGGTTTGTACTCGGTGGAATACTGATGAATCTGTCCTAGAAGATTTTTCTGACAAGACATCACTCACCCTGATTAGCTTTCTGCAGCAGGTACCTTTGTGACCCTGTAAGTTGTAAAATCAGCGTGTTTAATGGGTGTTTATAGAGCAGCCAACCCAATGTCCAATCTCAGGTGACATTCATAGAGCCCAAAGCAAGTTACACAGAGACCATCCTCCTGGAACCACAGACCAACTAGAGAGTCAGTTGTGCAAACAGGTACAACAAAATGTTGAACACACATTTCTGCATTTACATTGAGAACTGGATCCTGGGATCAGGGAGAAATGATATCTAAGCACATTTGGAGACAGAATGGGTGGCTATGCTATTAAGGACCCTGGGTCAACCCTTTCATGATGACCCTAACAGTCCCATGCCTCCTTATCTAGTTAGTGAAATGAAGGTTGTGTTGACATCATTATTTCAACTCCATATACTCATCAACTCCATTCAGTAGCTTTAGGGCTCATTTAATTCTGCAAAAATGCAGACCTCAAGTGGTTCGTATCCCCAAAGTTGCCTATCATCAGCCTCCCCGGGTCTTCTATTTAGTAAGTCCTGAGATGTTACTGGCTTCTCTGGAAATTGCTGGTATTCAGAATGGTCCATGTACTGGATAAAGGGGACAGATAGCTCAGTTGTTGTCTTGGCTGAGATTAGCTCCCACTGGTCACTAAGAAAGATGGAACGTTCAGCAGAATGCAAGGGAAACCTGCAGCAGCCATCCCAAGTACCCCAATGCCAAGAAAGTCAAGGTGTCAAGAGAACTTCCCACTTCCACTACTATCCCTGGTGGGTTTCCATGTTCATCTCAACTACAATCTTGCCACAGGCCACCTATGAGTGTTAAGGGAGTTGGCAAAGCAATGGAGTATAATTGCTCAATAACTTCAGGGTTCTGCAGCTGCAGAATATCCAGGAATTCCCTCAGTTATGATTCATATTTTAAGAGTAACACAAGGAGACTATTTAAGATATTTTCTTCCACTGGAAAAAAATAATACTACCTATCCACATTTATGCCTTGACTTGGCACCAGGGATCAGTTCTCACTCAGCAATATGTTATCATCAGCATCTTATTAACCTGCCTCTTTGCTTGGGGTTTGAAATGAAAGAACACAGACATATTGATGACCACGTGTTTAATTGATTTAGCTATGTTCCAACACAGATATAGCAACAGTAATTCAGGGCCTTCTGTTACTGAAATTGTGTGCGTGTGTGTGTGTGTGTGTGTGTGTGTGTGTGTTTGCTTGCTTCCTTTGAACAGTACAGCAGATGTTTGCTTTGGAATTAGAGTAGAAGTTCTATAAGGACGCATGCCACTGTGGCCATTTGAGCATGCTGGCATGTGGCTTGGGATTGTCAGGATGGATTCAGCAAATGTGGACAATGAAGCTTGCATGTCTGTCACTCAATCTCAAGAAGGAGTTGTTGTGGTAGCCTTTCTGTTAGCAGAAGTTACCAGGAGAAACATATATTATCTTTCCTTTGCTCCTAAATTGTAGCCATGGATTCCAGTGGAAACACTAAAATAAAACAAAAAGTAAGATTTAGATGTAGGAGAAGGTCCAATACATTGCTTCTGATAGGCTGATTTCAATGCTGAGATCTGGCTACCACCCTTTCTCTTGATTGGTTAATAAAAATCGCTGATGGCCAATTAGCTGGGCAGCAAGAGTATGGGAAGGTGGAATGTCTTGAGACAGAAAAAGGAACTCTGTGTTTTACACAGAGGAATCTTTCTTGCTGCCAGGAGACATAGAAGAATACAGATGTGTTTGAGAACCTTGGAAGGTAAAAACAGACTACATGGTGGTTTGGGATTAAATGGTCCAGGTTAACTTAGATTAGCTAGTTGAGAGTCTGCCCAGCTAAGGGCTAAGCATTGAAACATTAAAAGGTCTTGGTATATTTAATTATTGGGGAAAGTATTGTGGACCAGCAATTCTACTGGTTTAATATTAATAAGTATCTGACAGCTTCACTGCCAGACCATACCGCCAAGCTATCCCTCCAGGCTTACAGACTTCTAAGGCAACTCAAACCTGTCAATCTCAGCCAAGCTGCCAGCTGTTCCACTGGCCTAATATAACAACTTATAGTTATTAATGAAGATATTAGTTAACAGGGTTTAGGTTGCAGGTGATGAAGGCCACCTTTGGTCCAGGACTTTTTCCCCAGGACAAGTCAGGCCACCAGTTGAGGTGGGCCAGGGCTGCTGACTTCCCACCAGCCCACTAACAGCTCTGCCAGCCTAATATAGTTTTTACTTATTAATAAATACAATTGATAATTAAATTGCAGTTTCAGATGGCACCCAACATGGGATGCCATTTGTAGAAAATGGCTAATTAAATTATTACTTAATATTTAGATTAGGGTCAATTGGATCAGCTGCTGTTAATCCTTAACCCACCATTATAAATGAGCACACAGACACCACATAGATTTTAACAAGCCTTGGCCTGGATTGTGCAATTTTAGCCCATCTAAGCCAGCTCTTAATTCTATTCCCCAAATATGACCCCATATAGACAAATGTCCCCTTGGACTGCTATTCTCCGTGCTCTGCTGATGTTCCTGGCCACATGGAATGAGATTGTTTTCTCTAACCCATGGTGTGTGTTCTTCCTGTTCTTGCTGCTTGTCTCCAAGATGCTCTCTGCTTTAGAAGCCTGCACCTTAGTCCCCCCACCTCTGTCTTTGCCCTATCTCAGGCCTCATCGTTTATTTAACCAATCAGAGACAATGATTTGAAAACAAAGTAACAGACAGCAAGCATGACCAATTAATTAACATTTAGAATGCATAACATCACCACCTCATTCAAGCCTTAAAATTTTGTAGTAATTTTATTCAGGTGCCTATTTCATTTTTTTCATAAATTTAATTAGATACATTTTAGAGTTTTAAACATGATTTACATCCAAGAAATATTTAGCTAGGGTTATCTCAAAAACCTCAGTAAATGATATATAAGGGTCTTTTGCCATCTGAATTGCCTCCAGGATGAACACCTACTCATCCTGGCAGTGAAGGGGAGCCTACTATGTTAAACAGAAAGTGAGATCCACAGAGAGTCGCTATAGCCAGTTAAATGGTGTAGCCTAGAATAGTCAAACAGGTACCTAGGGCATCCTGATACAGGGTAAATCCTGGCATTGTCATCTGAAAGACCCTGTGTGATGCATGCAGGTCCAGGCTGTGTCTTGTAAATGCCCTTTCCCCACTGGGCCACTGTCATCTCACCAGTGGATTTCCTTCCACTCGTGCAACAGGACACATACCATATATTGCTGTTTTTGCCTTTCCCTGCTATTATACCTGGAATCTCTCCCATAAGTCATTCAGAGTCTTGTTCCTTGTTCTCCTTGGGGTCTCTCTGTATTCCTATACACCCAACTTGGTCTTCACACATCTTCTGACCTAGAAGTCACATGAGGTATTTTTATATCTTTGTCCAATTTTGCTGTGGACTTTGTCCAACTTTGCTGTGGACTTTACCTCCTACAGCTCAGTTACAATCAGCTTTTGTTGACTAATGGGACATGTGATATGTTGGATTTTTTTTCTCTTCCATGGAAAGGGACCATTGTCTCTCCATTCATTTGTGTGTGTGTGTGTGTGTGTGTGTGTATCCATGGCTATTAAAAATAAACCTTGATGTAGGACCAGACCTCAATTAGGTATTGAATATTAACTTGGCAAGTCAAGAATATGTGGGAATAAGCTGTTCCAGGGCTGGGAGGAAAGTGTAATGAACCACTGGTCACACAAGCTTGAACACAAAGAAGCCTCCAGACCCCCACATAAGAAACTGCTGGGCACAGCATTGCTACTCTACGCTCCCAACCACAGGCAAGGCAGAGACAAGAGGAGCCTGGGAAGTTTGTTGGATAGCCAATCTAATAGACCAGCAGGCTCTGGGTTTAGTGAACATAAGGTGATGAGATCATGGAAGACATTTAATGTCAACCTCTGGCATACATGCACACAGACACGCAAACAGACACACACATACAGACATTCACACACATGCACACACACCTACAAACATGAACAGAAAAACACAAACACACACAAACTGAGCCACATTGTTGTTTCATAATTATAAATTCATAATTTATCTTTGATTTAAATATCCATGTATTTTATAAGTAGTAGTATTGTCTTATGCCTGTAGTTCAAAACAAAAAACAACAAAATGTGAAGAAATAGTGATGTTTGATACAAAAGAAGAAAAACCTAATTGTAACAGCTCTGCCTTCTTAATGACCATAACTTTACTCATTTCTACTTTTGACAAATATATAGAAACTGTGCATATTACGGGGGTACAGTGGCACTTCTCGGTAGTACTGAAGATAGAACCCAGGATCTTGTACCAACAATTCAAGTGCTAAACCAATGAGCTTTTCCCCAGCCCACTATTGTGATATTTCAAGGAATGCAGTATCATGCACTGACCAGAGCTGATGATCAACACTGTTGTCTCCTCGGCATTCCCACTCCTCTGTAGTTACTTAGCACATGTAGAATAATTGAGGAGCTGAGTCAGTACCTCTCTTATGCAAACAATGCTAGAACTTCCTACTTGCAGTGTATAGTTTTACTGTTAACTTTAAGTGGTTGAGCTCCTGTTCTTCATCTTTTGTTTTCTAGGTTTCTCTATTGTCCATCCCCAGTATCTACTCCATGCTGGTGTTATTTTATTAACTATTATTTACTGAGTGATGATTCCGCAATGTCAAAACCTGTTACTTCTAAACAAACTCCAGGCAGTGTTCTGGAATTGTTCTTTGTAAATGAGATCCCATCAAAGCACTCTTCTATACAATTCTTTCATTGAAAATTTTCTTGGAAACTCCAAGATAATGACACATGCAGCCATGTCTCTGTCTGGGCCAGCCACCTCTGTACAGGCTCATAGCAGCAGTCATCTCTCCTTTAAGCTCATCGGGGCCTGAGGGTGAAAAACGTGACCAGGGCTAAGATACTCAAAGTCTGAAGCATACACATTCCTGAAACGGCTCCTAAATCCAGTCTTTCTACATCTACAAACAGGGAACCCAGTCCCAACAGTCAAGGTGGCTGCCAATCACAGCCCCTGGGTGTGTTTGCAGAACTGCTTCCTATACCTGGAAAGATTTGTTTGAAAGTATGGTCATATAAAACCTAATTCTAGATCTCCAAAAATTAGTTGCCCAGCACAAAGAGAAAAAAAATATTGTACCATTTAAAGGTTTTATTTAAATCAAGGAGGGATAAACGCAACCTCTTCTGTCACTCAAGTAGGTATCCAAGGGGGGGGGTCACTTTTTTCTTCAAGGGGTGAATTCATTTCCTTTTTCTTTTTAAATGTCGCTTGTTTTTAGAGTCAGGGTCTTGACATGTACCACTGACTGTCTTGGAACTTCCTATGTAGCCTAGTCTGGCCTCAAGTCTCCAGCAACCCCCCTGCTTCTATCTCCCAATGCTGGGACTGCAGGTCCACACAGGAGCACTCCTGGCTCTCTGTTATTCATCCTTTTCTCCCTTTGGTCTATATACTCTCTGACACATGGCGCTGGAATAGAGGGGGTACCAACAGAATGGGCTGTGAACTAACCATGCACAGGAGTTTTCAAGCCTCTCTGATGGCTTCAATTGCCAGGAACAGATGCTTCTCATCACAGGTTTATGATACACTGATCATCTATTTAATACTCAGTAAATTTATAGAGCAACAGTTCAGCAGGCAAAACTCCCCCTCCAAGAACTTTAGAGTAATATGAAAACACAGTACTCACTGTAGTATGTTCCTTGATTGGTGTCTAAAAAAATTCTTTTTACCTATTTTAGGATATTACAATAATAAACACAACACACATGATATTTTTAATAGTAATGAAAGTATAGCCACTGACTGTTTTTGTATCTCATTTTGTATTCATACGGAGGGTAACAATAAATGGTTTTTGGTATTGATTCAGGGAAAACTGACATTTTTATCAGAAGAGAGTTCTAGAATGTTTTAGAATATTGTACATTGTCTCTCAGGAATGGCAATAGCAAGAATTTTTGGATTGCTGAAGCATTCTTTTTTTAGTGAATGTGTATTCCTTTTATTTACAGTTGTGACATTTCTCCAATATCTCATTGGGCTGAGGGCCAGGATCATATATCCAGGTGCAAAGAGACAGCTTTTGTATCTGGAATAGTAGGCATTGTAGTTTTCAGTGTGTGGATCACACCCATATATTTGAACTAAGTGTAAGAAAGCCTCACTTGTAAATGTATCAACCCATTCATGGGTCGAGGGTGGGGTCTTTGAGCACAAGCATATTGAACAAAACTTTCTTTTCAAATAAAGATGATATTTAAAATTGAAAAGGGTGGACTATAAACAAAAATAATAGTGTTTTACCTGGGACTTGAAAGTCTCTAAAATTTTTTTCAGAAATGTTATTGGCCATACTTTATTATAATTACTAACACATATTAATAATATAGATTAATAGGTTTCACTGTGTCATTACCCACCCTTGTTCTGTTCGTTCTTAATCTATTCTCTTTACTCCATTACCCACCATGCCCTTGCTTCTCCCTATACTGTTTGTATTTGCCTTTTAGAATTGCAGAATAATTTTTAAAAAAGAATTTGTCAGATATGACTTTCCAAGGAAGCAGATATTCTACTTAAAAATGTTACAGGCAAAAGTTAGTATAAATAAGTCTGAAGGCCAAGAGACACATTTCAGAAAATCATTTCTATGTTACATTGATAAAGATTAATGTTTGCATCCCGTTCCTATTGCTGCTGTGACTTGCCAGATATTTGGTGGCCTAAACTTCTGCAATTCTGCAGAGTGGAAATAAGGACCATGAATCTCCCTAGTTGAAATCAAGGTACAGGCAAGTTGAATTGCTGGTGACTCCATCAAATGAATACATTCTTTATCTCTCTATATAAAACAGAAACCCCTAAGGGACTGTGTAAGAGGAAAAATCAGAGTCAACCACACTTCAAGTTACAGACTTTTAACAGTCAAAGTGTGTCTGCCATTCTTGAGGGAGGGAAACACGTGTAATGAGATGGCAAGTCTGTAGCTCTTCATCATGGTCTTGGTCAATGGGGTGAGACCTCAGAGTCCAGATGTCTCTCACATGAGACCCAGAAAAGGAAGAGTCAGGCTGCAGACAGATCTGCTGATCTGAACAAAGGGAGGTCCACAGAGGAAAGTCATCTAGAAACAAGTGCCACTATGACTCTGAGTGCTAGAATACATAGAGTGACACCCCATGTGACTATGGCAATCACGGACGAACTGTGCTTAACAACAGTGCCCAGGCCTGTACTAGCTCCTGATGTTTAAATTCCAACCAGCGAGCATGGAGACTCACACAGGTCACGTGGTCTTTATGAGAATCTCCTCGGAGTAATATCCCAAGCAGCTTTCTGTGATTGTGACAAAATGCCTGAGAAGAGATTTTGATTCTGGTTTCCAGCTTAAAAGGTGCCTCTCCATGCTTGCTTGACCTCATCATTTACGGCCATGGCTCGTGCAGAAGGGAGGGTATGTCATAAAGCAGAGCTACCTCTCTCATGGCAGCTGAGAAAAGAAAGAGAAAGTGGGTGAGGAGGAAGCGGGAGGAGGAGGAGGAGAGAATTCCCTAATGACCACTTCCTGGAATCTGATCCTACTTAAAGTTTCTGCCACTTCCCAATGGTGCAGCCAGCTGTCAGTTATCTTTCAACACCTGGGCCCTTGCAGAGTATTTAGGATGAAAAGTGTAGCATGAATACACGATATATGATGCTGCTGGTTTTCTTGCTCAGGCTGCCGCCCACACTGCACTTTCTACCTCCCCGAAGCTGACAGCCGAATTTCGCTGTGCGGATTCATGTGTTTATCCAGCTTTATTATGTTTATGGGATTTCCTAAGTTAATTTTGATACCATTGAGAAGGAAAAATAGACATTATTGTTTTGAATATTTTATTTCTTTTCTTTTTGTCTGAGACTCCATTAACTCTCATATAATGATTGTTTCCATTGTGGCTTTTTGTTCTGTTCCTTTTCTTCTTCTTCCTCCTTTTTCTCCTCCTCCTCCTCCTTCTTCTTAAGTTAGTTTTGATGTGTGTATTACTTGCATCTGAGGGGTTCCAGTGTGCTCTTTGCATATGTACCCCAACTATTCTGAATATCTTTGTTTTCTTTCTGCTCACCTTCTACATTCCTATTACTAACTTTTGACTTTCATTTTCTATTTTTCTGTCTTCTGTCTATGAGAGAAACCATTCTATATTGGTCTTTATGAATCTACCATATTTCACCTAAAAATCTCTATTTTTCTAATAACAAATAGTTTCATTGTTCTTTATGGCTGAGGAAAGTTCTACACCGTATATCATATCTTCTTAATCTATTCCTGAATTGAAACTCACCTAGGCAGAGTCCATAACTTGGTTATTATGAATTGATTTAATTTTTCTGGGCATATATGATGGCATACTTTTAAACTATTTATGAATAACTCTAAACACGTTCCAACCCACTGAACTGAGGCACAAAAGAAAGGATATAAACCTCCTAAGTTGCAGGTCCTTGGAGTAACTAATCAGCAGTCCAGCTCAGTCAGTGTACACAGAAACAGATGCAGTCAGCAACAGGAATCCAGCAAAGAGCAGAAGCAGGAACACAGCTAACCAGGAACACCAACAAGGACAGGCAATGAAGCAGTGGGGAGCACAGCTAACTGGGAACACCAACAAGGACAGGCAAAGAAACAGTGGGGAACATAGCTAA
>CAJQZJ010033660.1:2316834-2368405 GCA_907164525.1 Lophiomys imhausi | reverse complement strand
GAAGCAGCGATAAGAAGTAACCAGAAGCCCCTCCACATTTCCAGGGCTTCCTCTTTATACTTATAAAAGGACACCTTCCAATTGGCCAACTTCACACCCTCCGCACAAGGTACCCCCCTAAGACCAAAATCACGAGCTCTCCAAGAAGTCTGTCCATCAAAGAAGGTAAATATGTTCCCCACATGTGACAGTTTTCCAGCTGGCAAAACATCACAGACTCTTTTATCGTAATGTATTATATGGCTCTTTCATGATTTCATGAGTCTGTTTTTCAGCAGTGTACAAAGAACCCCCACATCCCATATTTGAGACAGAATCAAAAACCACATCCATCCAACACAACTGTGCCTCCAAAGATATCTGAAGCACCACCACACATATATTCACAGTCCTGTGGCTAGATTATATAGAAATTTTATGTTTAACTTTTTGGGGAGCTGCCTTGCTGCTTTCCGCAGTGGCTGCATTAATTGTCCTTTCTATCAGCCAGGAATTAGGATGCCTATCTCCATCCACCCTCACCACACCACACTGCAGAATCTGGTGCCATTTGTCTCCTTTTTCCTTTTCTTTTTTTAGATTTATTTGTTTTCATGTTTATGTGTTTGCTTTTATGTATGTTTGTGACAACATGTGTGTCTGGTGTCTGGAAAGTTCAGAAGAGTATGTTTGGTCCCCTGGAATTGGAGTTACAGACTGTCATGTGGGTGCTGGGAACTGGACCTTGACCTTTATAAGAGTAATAAGTCCTCTTAACCACTTATCTACCTTTACAGCCCTCATCCGTTATCTTAATGTTAGCCATTTGGACTAGAGTGAGATGGGATTTCAGTGTAATTTTATCTTGTGTTTCCCTAGTGACTATAGTTATTTACTTTGTTTTCAAGTGTTTATTGTTTGATTTTAATTTTGAAGTATCTGTTCATTTCCATTGTCCACTTATGGATTGAATTAATCATGCTTCTGAAGTTTAATGTTTTTACTTCTAATATAGCCTAAATATTAATCCTCCATTGCATGTATGTCTTAATAATGGATTCTATTGCAGTGGTAAAACATCACAACCAGAAGCAGCTTTTGAAAAGGTTTATCTCTGCTTCCAGTCCCACATCACAAGTCTATCATTGAGTAATTCAGAGTAGGAACTCAAGCATGACTGGAACCTGGAGGCAGCAGCAGATGCAGAGGCCATGGAGGAACAGTTCTTACTGGCTTGCTCTCTGTAGCTTTCTCAGTTTGCTTTCTGAGGCTGCATAGTTTTATTAGTCTGCTTTATAGAGCCACCTGGCCAGGGTTGGCACCACCCAAACTGGGCTGCCCCTCCCACCTCAATCATCAATCAAGAGCACATTCCACAGGACTGTATGTTGGGGGCATTTTCCCAGTTGAAAATGCCTCAAATGAGTCATATTCTCAAATGACTCCACCTTGTGTGCAGATGACCAAAATATCTAACCAATTGGATGCTTATTTGACAGAGGTGTTTCTTCCACTCTTCATGGATTCTCTTCACTCTGTAAACTGCTTACCTTACACAGTGAAATATATTTAATTTGATGCAGTCCTATGTGCCAGTACTTCCTCTTTCATCTGGAGCAGTTAAAGTCCCATCAGAAAGTTGCCTTCTTTCCCAGTATTGTATTTTTATTTGTTTTCCTCTATTTTCCCCCAAATTTCAGTGTTTCAAGTCTTACAAGAAGTCGTTTGATCTACCTTTACTTTCTTTTTCTATAGAGCTATATATAAGAATGTAATTCAGATTTCTACATAGAATCACCTCTGTTGACCCTGTCTCCTCTTTGTATCTTTGCCCACCAAACTCTTTTCCTCTGCATGTCCCAAGTGTCCTTCAGCCCACCCCCTTCCTCATCCTTCCCTGGCACCCAGTATTGCCCTCTCTTGGTCTCCTTTCTAAATTTTTAGACTTTACCTACACTTATATCTGTTTACATATATAAATGATACATCACAGGTTCTTATTCACATATGAGAAAGAACATGCAGTTTTTTCTTTCTGAGTTTGAGTCACCTCACTTAACTGTATGCTCTTTGCATCTACCCATTTTCCTAAAATACTTGTTAATTCATTTTTCTTCATAGTTGAGTAAAATCTCATTTCATATATGCACCATATTTTAATTATCCATTTATCTCTTGGTGCATAGCTAAACGAGTTCCACTTCTTTGCTATAATGACTATAACAGTAATAAACATGGATATCCAGCTCTTCCTGTGGGAGGTCATGGAATCTTTGGACTTATGCTCAGGTATAGTATACTTGGATCATATAGTACTTCTATTTTTAATTTTTAAGGAACCCCCATAATGTCTGTGCTTATATATGCTCCCATAAGTAATGAATAGGGGGTACTCTTTCCCCATACCTTTCCTGACATTTATTGTCAGATTTCTTGGTGATAGCCATTCTTGGGTGAGACAGTATCTTTCCACTGTATAATTTTCAAGAATCAACAGGATCCTACCTGCTAGGTAGGGCTTTACTTCTAGGTCTTCTATTCCATTCCATGGTCTATATGTCTGCCTTCTGTGCCAGTGTCATGCTGTGCCTTTGCAGAATATTTTAAAGATAAATGTCTAGACACACCTAAGCTCTAAAAGTTAAACCACAAAAATATCAATACAGTAGACACATCAGTAACAAACAAGAATAAAGCACTAATAAAGAAATCTTCCCCACAAAAAAGCATAATACTGAACAGATTTACTGCTGCAATCTAACAAATCCTTAAAGGATATTTAATACAAGGTCTCTTCAACTTATTCTACAAAATAGAAGGGTAAAGAACCCTCTACAACTCAGTCTACAAAGCCACTATCACTCTAACACTAAAAATATATTAAGATTAAGAAAACAATATAATCCCTTTTCCTTGATTACTATATTTGCAAAAACTTCAATAAATCTGGCAAACTAAATTCAATTATAAAAATGCAAGGATCATTCAACACATCTTAATATTAAACATAATCTATCATATAAACAAAATCAAAGACAAAAAATAACCACACTCATCACAATTAATGCAGAAAAAAGACTGTCATTCAATTCTCAAACCCTTCCTGATAAAACCCCCAAAGAAACTCAAAGAAGGCATAAGCCTGAACAAATTTAAGGCTGTGTTTGACAAGCCTATAGCAACATTATAATGAATAGACAAACACTATGAGCATTTCCTCTAAAGTCAGAAATAAGAACAAATGTCTTCTGCCCCTACTCCTACTCAGTGTAGTAGTCACATGTTAGCCAGAGCAACAAGACAAGAAAAAAGAAATGACAAGAGATACAAATAGTAGAGGAAGAAGCCAACTTATCCTCACAGATGCTACAATCCGCACGTAGACCCAGAAGACTTGTAAGTCAGCTCAGCACTCAGAGTGAAGTATCAGGATATAAAATCATTATAGAATCATCATCATCTTTCTCATGCACCAATACCAGACTCACTGGGGGAGGGGACTAAGGAAAACAACCCCAGACACAATAGCTCCAAAAAATAAAACACACAGGCCTAATCTTGAACAGTAACGGTAAATATGACTGTAAGGAAAACTGTAGAGCACCAAAACATGACTCTGGGAGGCCTGAGAAGACAGACTTGGATTCTGTTTTGGATTCCAGGTCAAATGCTGGTGCTGCGTTTGTGTTACCAAAAGTGTAAATTTCATCCAGTCTCAGTGAAAAGTCTTATAATAGTCCTCACACAAATTGAACAAGACAATTTTAAAATTCATATGGGAAAATGAACACACCCAAAACATCTAAAGCAGCCACTACTAAAAGGCTCAGGATGAGAGGCTTACAGTACCAATCCCTCTATCTTTTTTTTTTTTAATATCAGATCTGTTCTACTGGTCAACCTCAGAGTTCCCTGACTCAGTATTCAAGTGAATTGTTTGTTTCAGATATTAGAGTTTTAGAATCTAGAAGACAAGAGCATTAAGTGTTGAGTTAGGACTATATTTTCCTTTAATTAATTAGACCCAGTACATCTTAATATTTTCTGGAACACAGTAAGAACAGTTTATGAAGCTATCTTACAAAATTGTTGTCTGAAATTAAACATCTGGGCCAATCTGGAGTTTCTTGTCATTTTCCCTGATTGGTCTATGTGGGAAAAATATATACAGCAAAAAACCAAGTTTTTTCATCATTTTAGTGCCTTCACTAATCTGCCTTGCTATGAAACCAACATCTCTCCAAAACCCTTCAATCAAAGTAAGAAATTCTGTGTCCATGAAACAAATCTCAAAGTTCCCCAGCCCCTCCTCCTCTTGGTTACTTTTATTCTATTTTCTGTCCCTGTGGCTTTATTCTTTATTCTTAAGCACCACATGTGAATGGTGTCATACAGCATTAGTCCTTTTGTAACTGGCTTATTCACATTTCGAAGGCTCATCTTTGTCAGAAGTTCATCCGCAAGGCTTACCACTGTTCCAGTGTTTTTTACAGTCATTCTACTGCTCATAGACTTCTGGGATATTTTCTCTTTGTTTGTTGTGACCAACATTCCTGTAAGTATCAGGATCTGAATATCTGTTTCATTTCATGTCGGCTCATTTGGGATGTGTATAGAATTATTGGGTCATGTGATAAGCTTTGGCCTTACTTTATTTTCCATTCCTATATGTGGAGTCCATAAGGGTCCCAGTTTCTCTGCCTCCTTACTAAAACTATGTTTCTCTTGTGTTGGACACGTTCATCTATCATGATCACAATGGGGACATTGATCCTAGTTAGTGTGAAAGGTGTTCACTGTGTTCTTGATGTACCCCACTTCCAGTGGCTCTTGATTACAAAGATCTTTCCATGTGCTGTGCTCATAACTTGTGTGTATTTTTTGAGGCACACTTATGCAAATAATCCAGCCAGTTTTATTTTTAAGCTTTTAAACTTTTAAATATGAATTTTAAGGTTCTGATATCTATTTGTTTTTTTTTTAATTGTGTGTGTGTGTGTGTGTGTGTGTTTATTCCTGGGCCTGAGTATATGTATATGCAACACACATGTGCAGGAACCTCCAGAGACCAGAGTTACAGATGATGGTGAGTCACATGCTGAGAACTGAACTGAGGCCTCTAGAAGAGTAGCAAGTGCTCTTAACTCTTAATCTACCTATCCAGCCCCTCTGACAGGTTTTTAATAGGTTTTTTTTCAGTTGTCCTTTATGCATGCTAAAAAATTGATATCTCATCCAATACATAATTTTTCCCACTTCTGTATTTTCTCCTCTCAACCTATTGATGTCTTTCAATGTCCAAGTCACTCATGTGAATGAACGAAGAGTCTGCGCTTCTGGGTCACAGTCAAGAGGCCATTGTCAAGATCAATATTCTGAAAATTGCCCCCCGTGTTTACTTCTAAATATTTTACTTTTTACACGTCTCATCTACTTGTGGTGCTTCTGTATATATTTTAAGGTAAGGGTCATGCTGGACTTTGTACATATGTGGGGTTTTCTCACCACCCTGTGTAAAGGGGTCTCCTATTCCAACTGTAGGGTCTTGTCTTGTCTTTCTTTTTTAAGTCCTGTAGCATGTGCAGCAGTTTCTTTCTGGAATCTGTCCTCTACCAAAGTGAAGCCTATCTTTATTCCTTTGCCACATTGGTTCTGATGATTTGGGCTTTGAAGTAGATTTGAAATCACAAGGTGTGTACCTTCCTTCTTTGATATTTGTGTTAGCTATCTTTCTGTTATTATGATCAACACTCTGCAGAAATAGTCTAATGCATGCACGCTTTGGTACAGAGCCATACACTCTTGTTCTGCCTCAGAACATTCAAAGTCCAAACCATCGACTTTTCCAGGCCAGAAATTCTTAGTAAATCCCCGGGGTAGGATGGAGGTAAGCTTCAGTGAGGTTCTGGACAAAACCCCACAATCTGCTATCTATTCTGACCTCAGCCCAGCAGCTCGTCTTGGACAAACACTTCTCAATTTGTTGTTTGCTCTGAGCCCATCTCCAGACACTGAATTGTTTGGGGTTTATGATTATGTCAATGTTTATTCTTGTTTGGGGAGAAGTAGGAAACATCCGACCTCTTCATTATGCCCTCTTGGGAGATGGGCTCATCCGCTCTGTTTGCAGACTACTTATTTTGATTGATTTTTCTAAACCCTGAAGAAAATTTCTAATCAGAGTTAAACAAGACTATATAAAATCCATCCTTTAATTTGGAAAGATTGGGCAATTATTTAAGGGGCACTCATGCTGCAGTAGGAGCCTAAGTTTGAGAAAAGAATGAGCCTGCAGCTCTCTGACATGTGTTAAGAGTCAGCGCCAGAGCAGAAAGCCAAGAACTCAATGTAGATGTCACTGGCCTAGGAAGGAGGAGTGTTTGAACAGCTTGTCTATCCGCCTTCTGCTTTTTAGCACTCTGTGTTATGTAGAAACTGCGCTAGACAAATGATGTAATTGATTTGAGATAAATGGGCTGGCAAAAAAGAAAAAGTTCAAGGAAGGTGATTTGGGGCCAGAATTTTCCTTCATGTGTTCCAGTGTCGTTGTGTGCAGAATATACTATGGGTAAATCATGATATTAGGGCTCTGAAAGAGGACTTTGGGTCAAGTCCTATTATTATATCAAAGGACAAAGAAAAAACAGATAAGACAAAATACCCCCCAAATTATAAGAACAAAAACTAATTCATGAAAGGGCTGGAAAATTCATCATATCTGAAGTGTAGCTAATTCATGATGGAGCATGGATTCAAAGGGAAAAACAGAAACAATTCTCTTCCTGCAATGAAGGCTGATGCTGATGGTCTTGAAAATGGTCTTGTCAGAGCATTTTTCCTGGTGCAATGAAAGCTGAGACCATTTTGAAAGTCTGTTCACACTTGAGGTTTAACACATTGCCTTTAGTATACCAGGAGCCACAACCAACAGTTTGCTTACCATTGAACAAGCCATGTTCCAGAAACACTAACATAGCAAGAACCAGCAAATTCCCCAGCAGTCTTGAACAGCTGCCATAACTGTAGCAAGACTTTTGGTCAGAAGCATGTTCTCATTTCTGAGATCTGGGCCACCAGATAGTGTGCTCTGTGTCTCCTAGGTAAGAGTCTTCATCTCTAACCTGTGCTGATTTTTTTGACTATGGAGTCCTTCTTGGGAAAATAGGGTCACCCTGATAAGAACATCAAGAGGAGGACCTTTCTATATGACACTCGGTGATATTAGATACATCTGGACACTCCCCAGATACAATGGCAGTTCCAGATGCAATGTTCAGGCATTCTAGACATGACCCTAGGAGGCACTGAGTCTAAGAAACCTTGAGAAAAAGCAGGTGAGAGTTCCCTGCTGCAAACCACTGAGAATGGAGGTGAACAGTCACCCCATCACTACCTCTGTCTAAGCTGGACATGGAGAAGGAAGGCAGCAGCCTCCAGAATGAGTTCCCTCTCTGTGTCTGCACTCTGGACTTGATTGATTACAGTCCTGGAGAAGAGGGAACCTTGCTTGAATTGATAGAGTGTGGGGTGCACAACACTGACAAATGGGCCTGCCAAACCTGGGCCAATGCAGTTGGCATCTCCCAAATACATTGTAAATATCAAGCAGGTCTGTACTTCCAGGAGAGAATTTAATCAGCAGTGTAGCAGCCAACTTAGAAGACTTTGTCTCATCGGGGGCCTCCATTAAAACCCAGCCTGGCAGATTAAAAAGTTACATTTTTTTCCCCTCAGGATAAATTGCAAATTCCACAGGAAGGAGTGTGTTGGCCCTTGTCAGGCCAAGGAAGAAACTCAACCATGCACCTTTCTTCTGAAAGCCTGTTTGTCACAGAACTGCTACCAATCTATCACTGCCTACTGTCAACCTTCACACTGGAGGATCAGCAGCATGCTTTCATCTGCCCATCAGGAATGCTCCCCGCAAACTAGGGTGACATACAAGCAGCTGTAAGGGGATGCTTGGACATCTAGCTCAACTGTTGGGTGCAGTGTTTCATCAAGGCTATAGCAGCAGCGTGAGTACCAACTAGCACAATTTTCTGTCCCCACTCTTAATTTCATGACCCAGGGACAATTGACTCTCTTGTACTGGGAAGTCCTCCCCAGGCATCTCCTCAGCATCTTTCTGGGATCCCAGTTTTCTTTAACAGCAAGGTCTGCTGTAAATTATCCGAAATACCTCCCACTTCGAACAAGAAAGGCTGTATACTCATTAAGTTCCGTTGTTGGTGTGAGCACCCTGTGCTTCTGGTAAGAAAGTCTAGCTACCTAAGCAGGCATCCAAACAGGCATCTGGTGTTTTATGCACCTTAGCCAAGCATCTAAACTCCTTCTCAGATGCTACACAGCATCTCCCCCTGCATTCGTCCCTGTGTCTGGGTTCAGTGAGTGTAAAGCTTGACTTCTGCTGCCAGGAGAAAACAGACTATCCATCACCCAACTTGCCCCTCCTTTGGCTGCCTGAGAGGCAATAGCTGTACCAGTTATGAGCTACTCTTTGAACAGGAAAGGTAAGTGGGAGGGTTCAGCAAACACAGCTACTCCCATGAGCTTGGATCTGCTCACCTGCTATGTACACCTGACATAAGGAAGGAGACCCCACTGTCAGTGAAAAAGGCTTATCTGGGAGGGGACCATTTCTAAGAAGGCCACTTCAACTAGAAAACCTTGGCTGTGATACTGTCCAGGAGAAGACTTCTCTATCTGCCCTGCCCCCACATATGTCACAACCATTCTTATATTCTGAAGTGCTCACAGAGTGTTTTCATAGAAAATATGGCAAGATGTGACTTATCATCCTAAGTCTTTATCATCCTTACACAGAGTGCCTGTAACTTTCAACAATGAGACAGAACCATGACCTATATGACTCCTGCTGCTGGTCCTGGAGGGAACCTTTGGAGTACAGTGAAACAAACAGGAAAGATGAGGCAAGGAAATTCAAAGAGAAGAGAGTGAGAGGCAGTGTGTCTAGACAGCTCAGTGGAGACGGTAAAGGGTAGTTTTGTGTGGGAGTGAGTTTGTGGTAAGGATAGATGAGCTACAGGCTGCATGAGCAGGTATAATGAGAAATTAGGAGATAAAGTATAACAAAATATTTCATTTACAGTAGCAATCAAAAATATAAACTCCTGAGGAATGATGTAGTAATAAACTTGATAAACCTTCTGCAGGCACAATTTTAACAGGCTTTGGAAATGCCTGAGAGGAAAGGAATGCATTAGAAAGTTGGATACAGTACTACATAGGGAAACTCACCGTTGAGAATACCTCAGAACTACTCATTTGGGAATTTGTCATGGATTTTTTTTCCCCTGAAACTAGAAATACAGAAAACATAAAGTAGAAGCTTGGGAACTTTTTGACAAAAATATTAAAATGAAGAACTTTGAGTGAAGGCTAGACCCATCAGATTTTAAACCACACTGTGACTCTTATAGCTGAAAGCATAGCAGAGTGGTGTCTGAATACACCCGACAAAGAAAGAAAACAAAAATGGAGTGTGTGCAGAGACATTTCAAACAGGAAAAAGACAAGAATCACAGCAGTAAGCCACACATTGAATGAATGTCACTAAAACAAATCAGGAAAATCAGGAAAAATAATGCTTGGTCTCCCCACACAGTTAGCCTCTGAAACCTTAGAATACAATATGTAGATGCAGTCCCTTGGGAGTTCTGTAAGAAAGCAAGAGAGGAAAGGAAAAGAAAAAAAACACCCTTGGGATTGATGACTAAAAAGGAATATTTTGAGTGTGTGTGTGTGTGTGTGTGTGTGTGTGCTCCTACACATGTATATGTCTGTGTGTGTGTTTATGTGTGTGTGTCTGTATGTCTGTGTGCTCCTACACATGTGTACGTTTGTATGTGTGTACATGTCTGTGTATGTGACTCTCTCTTTGTGTGTTCTATGTACATATACATGTGTACATGTCTGTGGGTATGTGTGTGTGTGTGTGTGTGTGTGTGTGTGTGTGTGTGCACATGCCTGTGGAGGCCAGAAGAGGGTACCGGATCTCCTGTAGATAGAGTTAAAGGTAGTATTTACAAGGCACCCACATGGGTGTCTGGAGCCAAATTCGAGTTTTCCACAGCAAATTCTCTAACCACCAAACCATCTCCTTAGCCTCAAGAAACACATTTCTGTTGGCTGTTCAATAACTAGGATCCACAGAATATTGAAAACTTAGACCGATCATAAATTTAAAGCTTTCACATGTAAGATTGTGTTAAAGTCAAAGTGTAAATGGCAAGATGGATAGACTGGGTATAATTCATGTCACAAGCTAGGATGATTTTCTGGCTAGATGAGTGGTTTATAAAACCACAGAGAAATTCAGTCACACACACATATAAATTCAGTCACATATGCACACCCACTCGCTCTCCCAGCTTAACACTTCTGTGGTTTTTGGGCACCTTAATGGTCTTCTTTTGAACCTGTGGCCCCTGTGCTGTATGGTGGATTATAGTGCCTTCCTAGAGACAGCCAGTATGATGTTGGTGTGAGACCTTCACTACCTTACTTGCTATTACTGATAATCATTTACCTACTAATCAGCATTACCCAGAAAATGCTCCAATTCCAATCAAGGAATTCTATAAGGCAAAGAAGAAAGGCAAAAGAAATCAGTGCTGAAAACCAGAGAGTTCTACCTGGATCATTGGCAGATACCAAGAATTAATAAAATAGTGACGGTTCTTAAGCTTTGTAATCATTTACTTACTGGCCTCAAATTTCTTATTCAAGACTCAATTTCATTTGCCTGTCAGTCATACCTTACAGAAAGCAAATCTGTTATTTAGAATTGGCATAAATGTCTTCTCTGTGTAAACTCAAGTCTCTGGTAATGCACTGGAAAGGAAAGATAAATTTAAAGTTAGCTATCATTGCAATCAACTCACAGATGGCCTTAGGATGTGAATTAGTGAAGGCACAGATACATTATTGTTTCAAATATTTTGAATTGTGAAAGAATTTGAAACTGAAAAGGGAAATGAACTTTCAGGTGTGACTCCCAAATGCTGGACCTCAGCATCCTTGCACCCCTTCCTCCACCCATCAGCCTCACCATGGCTGGTCTAGAGGGCTTCACAGAGGTCTGATGGCTTCATGGGGCTGATGTTACTCACCTCCTGCTGTGCTAGGCATCCTATTCCCCTTCTCAGTAATAGCAGCTGTGCAAGACCTTGCAGAGGAGCAGGATTACAGTGCTGTTCAAGAGTTTGAATGTATGGCTTTTCCCTTTCTGCTCAGGTCAGGTTGAAATGGTGTTTTCATACCTCATTTAATGTCCTTTCAAAGACAGTAAAACCTAATCTCTAAATGACTAACATAAGTTTCATTCTCTTTTTATTTTATTTGTCCACACTAGTGTTAAATGAAAGTTTAAGCAGACTGAGAATCCAGGTTCAAAATCCCCTAAGGAGAACTCAAGCTGGTTCCACCACTTCCCTATGCCTTCTCCCCCTGCAGGCCCACTTTCACCTCAGTTCCTGATGGACACAGAGGCTGCAAGGAAAGGATTAGTACCATCTGCCCCTCCCTCTGTGTTATTTTTGTGTCCCACAGAGTGGAAACATCAGTGAACAGGAACACAGCTTCCCTGCTGACTCCCGCAGTCTTTTCCTCCTCTGCTGACTGTCTTTGATAAATTGGACACTCAGTCTTCCTGGCCCATGAGCAGTTGCAGAGGAAGCGACCCTTGTGGTATGTGAAGACTGATGAAATTCCATTCTCTATGGTACCCTAAGAAACCCATAGCCAGGGGTGCATGACCTTCTTGTATAAGGCAAGTGACATAATAACAAACCTGTACATAACCAGAGAGAAATTTGAGGTGATGCACAGGTTACATTTCCCCCAAGTACTCTAATATATAGTTGAAGTTACTGCTGAGAGAACAGACTTCAAGTGATTAGTTAAGTGGGTCAACAGCTCTGATATTTTACTTTATTTATTAACATTTCATCAAAAAAATATTCAAATCATGATGCCATACAACTTAACGATACACAGCAGCAGACATCTTGGGTATAATCCATGCCAGTTAAGAAAGAAACTCTATGAAAGTTTTTGAACACTAGTAATATTCGCCAAGTGTTATATAATCTAGAATCACCTAAGAAGAGAATTTCAATGATGGATTATCTAGTTAAGATTAGTCTGTGGGAGTGTCTGTGGGGTTTGTCTTCATTATGTTAATTGAAGCAGAAAGACCCAGTATGACTATGGGTGGTACAATTCCCAAGGAGGGCAAACATAATCCTAACCCTAACTCTAACCCTAACCCTAACCCTAACCCTAACCTCAACCCTAACCCTAACCCCTAACCCCTAACCCTAACCATAACCCCTAATCCGAACCCTAACCCTAACCCCTAACTCTAACCCCTAACCCTAACCATAACCATAACCCCTAACCCCTAACCCCTAACCCTAACCCTAACCCTAACTCTAACTCTAACCTTAACCCTAACCCTAACCCCTAACCCTAACCATAACCCCTAACCCGAACCCTAACCCTAACCCCTAACTCTAACCCCTAACCCTAACCCTAACCATAACCCCTAACCCCTAACCCCTAACCCCTAACCCTAACCCTAAACCTAACCCCTAACCCCTAATCCTAACCCTAACCCCTGAGACTATGGATAAAAGGAGCTGGTTTGAGCTCCTAATGCCTTTAGTTTTCTATGATGGTGGGCTATAACCTGGACTTAAAGCTAAAATAAGCCCTTTGTCCCTAAATCATTTTTTGTCAGAGTATTTTATCATAGCCATAAAAAACAAAAATAAGACACAGAAAGAAAGCAATCCTTTGTGTGGCCCCTTATGCTACCAGTCACACAATCAATAGGTACATCAATTAGCTGCTCTTTGTTTTGAAAGACCTCTGAGCTGGGCTGCCATCTTTTCCTTCCTTTACTACATGAATGCTATCTCACTGCCCCATCCCTAGAGTCCAGTCCCCTCAGAGGGCCACAAATTGTGCATCTAGAGAAAAACCACAGCATTCGACTCAGTCCTTCATTACCATGAGGACTAGCTCCGCTTCTTGTACAGTCCTTGGTTCAATAGTAGGTTCATGAATAAAACAAACAAACAAACAAAAAAGAGCTTCAAATGATGATCCAAATGTAGCTGCAGAGTTACGTCCAGGCAATTTCAACCAGCTTAGGGCACTGCAGCAGAGGAATGCTGAGAGAAATATGAGCAGAGCAGATTGTTGGTATCACTATGGGTCTGCCCCCTTTGGTGAGACCTGTCCCGTGAAATTATCAGCTGGACTTCACACAAGGTTTTTTTTGTATTGTTTTGTTTTGTTTTTTAATGTTTTTGTAACTATGATGTGGGTGGAAGCAGCCACCTTTGCACCATTTCTATCTGGGCTAGGGCTATGATAGTCCATGCCTTCTGATTCTGTGTAGCCTGTACCTATGACCTTGACAGGGAAAGATAAATGAGCCCAGTAGAAATAATTCCACAGACTACAGAGCTGGTCTCTGTTCATTTCTATCTTAGAATACTTGAGTGCGTGCTTACCAGGCACCTAAATTTCACCTCTGCTGGAAGTGCGTATAGCAAAATCAGGTTCCTTGTCTGACTTAGATAAACCAACCCTAAGCACAAGGCAGCGCTGGGGAAGGCACATCACTTAACCTGTCTCTGAAGGACCATAAATCTCTAATGAAGACAAGTGGTGACCACACAGAGACTGTTATTGTTAAAAAACATCAAACCCTTCTCAGTGTGACACCTCATTCTAATACAGAACCTCCAGGATACATACTGTGACTACCCTGTAAAATACAACCAAACAATTGCATTATCTGGGCTGCTTAATAATGCCCATTTCCATAGGTAGACCAAGGCTCAGCTCCTTGTTGGAGTGGGAAAACAAATCTTCACCACACACAATGGTTGCTTCATTTTGGAACTCATGTCTAGTAAAATAATCCTTCTCTAAGTCTAAAAACAACCAAAATATCAACCAGGAAATAAGAGAAAAGTACTAAATATAGGTAAATAAAATGCAAATTCATGGCTGTGTGCTCTGGGAGTCCAGTTTTCTCAGTCTTTCTAGAATGCTAGGGAAAATATATAGCACAGACTGAGAAACTATCAGCAATTTTAAAAATACTGTAGGCAAAGCAATTATCAATAATAAAATTTTGTTCTTTATATCCTGGAAGCAAAGGATAAAGACAAAGTACTTGTAAAGTCTGCTCTCTGTGCCCTAGGGAGGGACAGATAATGCAGGGGAGGCAGCTAAGGGGTGTTGACCCCTCTCACCTTATAGGAGGCCAGTTTCTGTTGGTGACTTTCAGCACAGAAGTTTTAGAAGGATACCGCCATTCCTATATGACCTTCAGGGAAAAACATGGGACACCTGAGTGAGGCCACCACTATCCATAAGGGTGCATACCAGCAGGACTCCTGCCCTGCTGTGGAAGCCAGCAGAGTCCTCACACCAGCATTGCCTATATAGGAACACCTCCCTTCCCACAATTTCCCTCTGACCCCCTTTTTTGTCCTGTTGTCACTGTTCTCTCAGCTCCATTCAATCTACCAACTTCACCTGTGTGAACACTTCATTGTCCACCCCTCGACTGTGTTCATCTCTTCCCATATCTCCATAGCAAAGATGCTCCAGCTATACTTAAAAGTCAGGTCTGGAAGTATAGCTCAGTAGACAGAATTTGCACTCATCCTGCACAAATCCCTGGTTCAAATCCCCAGTACAGTTCAAAACATGCATATATATACATGCATACACATATGACACATACACATATAAACACATAAATATGTACATGCACAATATATACATATATACATATATGCACTGTATGAATGAATAACATGCTAGTAGTTCTCCATTGCCTTGACATTGGACTGTTTCCTCAAACCCCATCTTCCCATTTATTGTGAGATTGTTGCATTGGGAGCTCAAGAGCCCAAGATAGGGAAGATGTAGAATGAAGGCGATTTTCTGATGGACTAGTGTTGGTGAATGAAAATAAACAGATATGACAAGAAGCTTCCAGACTTCCTGCTTAGAAACCAGCATGGTTTACAAAGTGCTGAGGAAGACCATCTGAGACCACTGTCTTGGCATGTGAACGAGAGCTTCATAGGAGGCGGCAGTTACAGGACTCATATGGATGAATGGATCTAGGCAGAGGATAACTAAAACTGTACCTGAGTGAGAACCAACCATGCTTCAGCCGTGTTGCTCTCACAGTTCCTCCTTAAGTTATCTTTGCTATGTGCACTTGTGATCCTTCCTCCTCCACTGGGACAACCCACTCTTCAATGTAGTGGGGAAACTGCTGATGACTTCGGGGTTTGGCCCAGGCCTTTCTAGCTGTGACCCCTCTCCTGTAGACTAGCACTGCATGTCTCTATCCTCTTCTTTTGGTGCTGATATTTTTGCATAGTAATTACATAAGGATATGTCTGTAGCAACTACATGAAGATATGGACATTTCTACCAGAAATTTACCACCCTATTGAGGGCCTATTATAACTTAATTATATCTAAGTTTCTGTTCTTCTGTATAGTGTGGGCTTAATACATTTTGTTTAAAATTATCTCTGGCCTAGGAATGAGAAATTACCTGTGAGTAAATTTAGCCTCTGTCAAAGGCATGATAAAACCTGGATGGAAAAAACAAAACAAAACAATTGCTTATAAGCATTGGGCACGGACAGATGTGGCATTGCAATTCACACCAGAAGGTGATGCTTCGACTTTGGGTATAGACTCTGTGGCTTCTCATATTCCTCTATGTAGTTAGAATGAAAGTGTTGCTTGGCATTTGTTCCAGGAAAGTTATTTCAAAGATTGTTATAGAGTAGATAGCATTCGGAAGCTAATGATTCCATCAGAGAAAAAGCTTAGGCATTTTTTTTTTATAAATACTTTATTTTTTTTTCTTCAAGTTACATCTCAGTCACAAACCCCTCCCTATCCCGCCCTTCCACCCTCTTCCCCCCAGAAGTTTCCCCTTTCAGTCCAACAGATGGTTCCTTCTCTTATAACAGTAAGTATTATACAAAACAACAGATATAAATATGCCACATTTATGAGAGTTAAATGGCCCAGTATACCTTCCCAATGTCCAGTTTATACATATTTGGCCCCTGACTTTAAAATTCTACTATCTAACCATCTCCATGAGTTTAAAGGTCTATATCTGACTCAACATTCATATTAACTTGCAACACACTTTTAAGAGTATCTTCTTAGATCTATAACACCCTCTTGATTCCTAAACAACTCAAAATTTAACTATGAGACTCTAGCTGTCTATTCTTCAACCACCTCAGAGACCTGAGAGGGATAAATATATCTGCTTATATAGGAAGTGCAGGGCCTGCAGATTCCAAAACTAAGAAAGGACATACAAATGACTGCCTGGACAGTTCCCATTTTCTCTCCATACATTCCTGCATCAGTCTTCAGCCTTTGGGTCCTGTTTCTCTGACAGACATTTGTTGTAGAGCAGGGATTATGAAGGACTTACCTACCCTGTCTTGGCAGAGTTAGGCTGTCGACTTCCCTGCTACCAAGTTTTGTCCTTTTTGGACAGCAGTCTGTCTGCAGTTGGTGCAAGGGGTTTTTTCATGCCAAGAGATAGGCTTGCCACTAATTCAACCATCTTACAGTGGAAGTTGTGCTGTCAGGCGCTGATATGTCTCGATATCAAAAAAAAAGAAGAAAAGAAAATCTTAATTTAAGATAACATCTTTGAATGCCATATTCTGCAGATCTCTTGGGGTGTTTGAAGATGCCCTATCCATCTCTTGTATTTAGATAAGCAAATGTTGCTTGTCTCTTAGCAACTTGATTACTGGGTAGTTTAGAGAATATCTGTGATAGACTGTCATAGTAGCTAACAAAGTGACATGTTTGCATGACTAGGAGTTTGTTTTACTTAACTATCCTAGACCGTTTTAGACGGTTGGTATCAAGAGGCCAGAGCTTCAAATTTTATTTTTAAGTATCTCTAGGTATGATACCATTAGGAAGCATTACCTTTAATTTTGTATCAATATACAAAGATCTATTCAATTGTGGTTAAATATACTCTTAATTATGTATCAATATACAAAGATCAATGCCTATGTAGCCCAATACAATCTTAATATTACGTCCATATACAAGGGTCAATACCATTGTGGCCAACTGTAATCTTAATTTTGTATCAATATACAAAGATCACTACCGATGTAATCCAATACAATCTTATTTTTGCACAATAAACAATGGTCAATACCACTTTAGCCAAATAAACTACTAATTTTGTATCAATATACAAAGGTATAAGGGCATATTCAATAAACTGCCCCTTCTTCTTGGACCTTCCTGTGCTATGTCTATATCTCATTTTCATAGGAGAGGAAGAAGGATACAGAAAAGGAAAAGTAGGAAGTCCCTGGGGCTAACCTCCAAAACCCATTAAACAGGACCATTTATCAGCTTGTAATCTCTTCCCTTAAATATCGGAGTTTTCAGTTATCCTTCAAATAACCAAAAAGAAGGGCGGAGAAACACCTTCCCCACCCTCTGGGCATGGGACGTCACTCTCTTAAAGTGACTTCCTGCTGATTTGGGTCGTAGGAGACCTGTTTGGGGCCCGAACTCAAATGGAAAAAATGGTTAAAAATGTTAGTACACTCCTTTTATGTTCAGTCCTTCTGTTCTCAGCTGTTTAGATGACCTAAGGGGTTTGTAGGCAGAAGCTGATCTTGCAGGCTTCACTGCCAGGGCATTGTGTAGAGCTGGACGGTCCCAGCGACATTGGATTGCCGTGGTGGTTGCAGGCCCCCGATGGAGACAGCTATTAAGGAAATCTGCCAGGCAGAATCAACGGGGTCACTCGTCCTCCTTGGTGCCTGATTCTGCTCTCTGCTGAGGTTTCTGCTGTCCAGCCGTCCCCAGGCTCCCCTAATGGACGTTTTGGTTCTCCTGGAAAGATAAGAACAGAGCCCTGCCCCAATCCCAACCCTGGGGCAATTGCCCTCTTTTTTTTTTGGGGGGGGGGGGCTAGGTAGTACTTCTCCTGAAGCAAATTTGGCCTTCCGACAACATACAAAGCGTTATCTTTCAATCCGGGTTAAAGAAGAAATCATTCTGTCACCTTGGAGCTAAACCAGCTCCAGTGTATATATTTTGAGATCCCAAAGGACAATCTGCCTGCATCGAGAAGGCCTTTTGTAAGTAGCCTCCAAACCTAGGTCCCTCCAAATCCCATGTGTGTGTCTCTGAACTCTAATTATTGGGATCAGAGACCTGTGGTTCCCATCTGAAGGGATCAAAGATGTGTTCCACCACTCCTGGATCAAAGTCTTTCTCTATTTAGAGTTTGCCCTGCATCAGGCTGACCCTGAGCTCCGGGATCTGCCCGTTTCTGTCTCCAGTGTGCTGGGAGCTGGGACCAAGGGTGTACTCTTCTTGAATGGTGGGACCAAGAGTATGCACCCTCACCACCCCGCTCCGTATGACTCCAGAATACATAAGACCACCAACTCTACAGTGCTCCCCACCCCCCGCCCCGTCTCTGCTGAAGTCAAAGGCATGGGCCAATACCACAATTCTCTTGTATTTTACCTTAAGCTTAGGCATTTTTATAGTACACAGTTATCCTTAGTCTGCCAAGATCTGCATGGCTTAAGGATTGACCTAACTGGGATATCAGGAAATGATAAAATGACAGACACACATAGAGAAGAGCTGGGATAGGGTAGGCTTTGCAGAACATTTATTTTATAAAAATAGGAAGAGTTGGGTTTAGCTCACCTCAGTTGGAGGCCTGTATGTGGGAGCAGTCTAGGCTCCAAACATCTGGGAAGAGGAACCTGTTGCAGACAATGTCTGCCTATACTGTCAGCAGCTGCACAAACATCAGCTGAAGCTTTTGCCATTTTTGAGGCATAAAGGACTTTGAAATGTCCGTGTTGATGTCAACAATACACTTTCACTCAGTACATCCTCAGTATCTCCCACAGGCCCCAGGAGAATTAAGCACTCCTCTACTGTAAAGAACAGCTATACCTTTTCCTGCATTTGCCTGTTACCCCTGGGATTTGAGTCAAGAGAATGTTGGGGTAGTGTTAAGCATTCTAAATGTTAATTAATTGGTCCTGCTTGCTGTCTGTTACTTACATTGAATTTGATTGGTTAAATAAAATGCTGAGGCCTGAGATTGGGCAAAGAGAGAGAAAGGTGGGACTTCCAGGGATTAGAGCAGCAGGAAGAAGAAGGCATTCCAGCCAGAAGCAGCAGGAAGGAGGCATACACCATGGGTTAGGAAAAGGAACCTCATTCCACATGGCCAGGAACATCGGCTTATCGTAGAGAATGGCAGTCCAAGGGGACGTATGTATATATGGGGTCATATTTGGGTAATAGAATTAAGAGCTAACTTAGATGGGCTAGGATTGCACAATTCAGGCCAAGGCTTGTTAAAATCCATGTGGTCTCTGTGTGCTCATTTCTAATGGTGGGATAAGGATTAAAGGCTGCCAAACAAGCAACAATAATATAAATACTGGGTAAATAACTTATTAGCCATATTTTTTTTTACATATGGTGTCCAACATGGGGCAATTAGAATCCATGCTTACAACCTGAGAAGGCCTGGGTGAAAGCCAGTTTCCTAGCCAAAGAGTGGGGAACTGAACCCAAATGCATTTCAAAAGTGTGGCTAACTTAACAAAAGCTGTTGCCTTGCAGCAAAGGCAGAAAACTTAGCTCTCCTTGTGTACTAAAAAACTGTCAGCCTTCTAAGCAGAGCTTGAGAGCGGAATTAACCACCTAGATTAAAAATGGAGGAATTCATAATGCCTCAATACATTTGGATTCCAATTGAGTTTGTTCCTCTTAGCATGCAAATGATTTTTACCCTGACAATTGTGGTTCTGTGTATCCTTTTTGAGAAAGTTCAGACTAGGATAGTCTTAAAGGAAAGAATTTACAGATAGCATGCTAAATTGCCAACAATGATAATGAGGGAAAGAGGGAGGCCTTTCCTGATAAATAATAGAAAATTGATGGCAGCTGGAGCTAAGAGCTCCCTGGGTACTAGGTGCCTGTCAGGAGTTTCTGGTATAGGGCCGCCAATGAAATGCAGCCAAAACTATACTCTAAGGAATAATGAACAAAGCTTTAATTGCAGCATGGGATGGCATGGTTAGACATGTTAAGGCTTTTGGAATGTTGTTTCTTTGCTTGATTTTTGTTTAGATGTCTTTGATTTTTCTATATCAGGAGGTAGAAAGGATATTTTTCTGGTTTGGCATTGCTAAAACATAAGAGATTTTGAAGATTTTGGGCAGATTTCGAATTCTCACTACAGTTCAAAGTTGCTCTCAAGGTTACAGAGTTACTAAAATCTGGGATTTAAGTGAAACATTTGAGGAGGGTGGTACTAGCACACACCCTTAATCCCTTAATCCCATCACACTAGAGGAAGAAACAGGCAGATCTGTGGATTTTAGACCAGCCTGGTTTAAACAATGAAGACAGGGCGGGAACTCTGCTGAGGAGATAAAGCTGCTTACTAAAGACAGTCTATAGTTTAAAAATGACACATTTTTTCTTGATGTTAAGTTTAATAATGTCCTTACTGATCTAATGGATAAATGCACATGATCTTAAATTAACGTAAAGAGAAAAGGGTCACAAGCCATTCTTCTTAGTTGTGGGGCTCCCACTGGAGAACTGTTTTCAAGAGACATTTTGCCCTGAAGGAGATATGTTAATCTCTGGGCATGAAGGTGCACACCTTTAATCTCATAACTTGGAAGACAAAGACAGGTGGATCCCTGACCTTCACCAAGGTCAGCAGGTCTATAAAGTAAATCCAGGACAATGATACACAGATAAATCCTGTCTCAAAAAAAAAAAGGAGAGAGAGAGATATTCTGTTAATCAATGTAAGGACCCAGAATTAGGCTTGGGAAGAACTTGCAAACTGCATGCCTCCCATAGCCAACAGTTATGAAAAGCTAACATATCATGCTATATTACAATAATCTCCTTAAGAATGGAGCTTCCATGGGAGAGTTGGAACTCAAATTAATACAAAAAATGATTTAATTAATGTTATTGTTTAATAAGGGTAATTCAATTATTTAAGTTTATACCTTGATCTCAAAACTTGGGAGACAAGGGAAGAACAGGTTCCGTATGTGTTCAAGGCCAATCTGAATCTACAGAGCTCTACAGAGCAAATCAAGACAGCCCAAGCTACAAAGAGAAACCCTGTCTCAATAAGGATAGATATATCCACATAGAAATTAAATCTCCAAAGAAAGGAGAAAATGAAAGAAATATATAAATGCATACTTTTGATCCCAAAACATGGGAGACAAAGACAGAGACAGATTGGTTCCTTTTGAGTTGGAGGCCAACCTAATCTACAAGAAGCCAGAACAACACAGACTAAACCTGTTTTAATCAATTAATAAACTTATGTCAACTGTAGAGGAGAATATTTAAACTCCATACAGTCTTATACTGTATTTTCAACTTAAAATAGATTATATATATAGCATATATATGTAATACTATTTACACACCATCCTTACATATGGCATAAATGGAGACTTACAAATGTCTTTCTTCTGTTCAAATGAAGAACAGAAAATATTCCTTAATTTATTTGTTCGTCCTGCACATCCAAGGCATTTTGGTAATTGCAGAACTATATGTTCCTTGTGAGAAATTATATATTTTCAGAACAATGGGACCAGAGTCCAAAGAAGATAATACAAGTAATCCAAATGATCCAGCCTCACAGACTGCCTCAAGAGCTGTTTCCTCCAAAATCTGCATCCAGAACAACTTCAAACAGCTTGCTGAGATGGTCCAGCCTCAAAGACTGTTCCAGACAGGTCTTCAATAAAGCTCTGAACTTTCCTACCAAAGTCCAGCTTCGAATTACAAACTGCTCAGGACATTCAAATTGTTGAGCACATAGAGACTGGACAACAAATGTTACAATTTACTTGCTTAACCATTTTTTTTCACTTTATTTGGGCCCCTAAACAGGTTTTCTGCATCCCAATTCAGCAGGAAGAAGTTTTAAGAGAGCAACGTCCCATTCCCAAAAAGTGGGGTGGATGATAGATGTTGTTTAGGGGTAATGGTTACAAATTGTGATATGGTCTTGTTAAGCAAGGTATAGGAAGTTAGACTTAGAGATCTCTTTTTCTTTTCTCTATCCTTCTTTCTCTTTTATATAGTGGGAAAATACTTGAAAATAAAAAGAGGGGGAATATATGTATATAATATAGAAATGATAAGATATAAGGATAGATTATTGAATCTGCTCTGAAACTTAAAATTATTGTTATTCCTCAAATAAGGTTATTTTTTGATACATTGGTATAGAATTTTGTATATTGATACAAAAATAAGATTAATTTTGGTTCATTTGTATATAATTTTATATTTAGACACATATTATGTATTTTTCAACTCTTGTATTGTGCCTGTACAAATCATTTAAAAGTATAGGTTTATTTCCGATCCTTTTATGGGCTGCTATTGCAATATATTTAGGAGTATGGATAGTACAAATTGACTGGCCAGTCAAGCTCCTGGTCATTTCAAATACTAGGTTAAACAGATAATAAATGGATAAAAATATACAGTTTGCTTTTTCAAATATAGATAGATAGATTTATAAATAAAATAGTATATGTCTTCAAAACCCTCAGAGGTACAGAAAATGACATTGAAAGTTTTTTTTTATTATTTTAAGAATTGTTTGACTTAAGACAGTCAGCTCCTGACAGCTCCCATTTGACTTGGAAGAAGACAATGAGCATCAAAAAGAAATCTCCCATCAGGAGATTAATTCCTCAAAAAGAAATCTCCCATCAGGAGATAATTCCTATTGGGCAAAAATGCCCCTGCTCTCTCAACAGACTATATACACAGTCCAAAGATGGACCAGAGCTTAAATGCAGGTAAGTCGATGTCCTGATTCTGCAGAGACAGAATGGGAAAATCCTTATTATTTCCTGCTGCACAATTTAGTCTGTGAAAAATGCTTGGCCAGAAGGCTGAAGATGATGCTCCAACGATATCAAGTGATATTTGGACTGTCTGGGCAACAAACTGTCATATTTCTTTTGGAAGCTGTTCTTCTGTGCTTCCTACTCACCCAAATAATGACTTTATCCCTTCCTATGTCTTTGATGGGGTTGAAGCCATAATAGTTATAAAATTTCAGTAGAAATTTAGTTGTTTAGGATTTAAAAGGATATTTTCAAGTCTAAATAAAATCTTTAGGTTTATAAGTATAGGATATGATAGAAATAATTTTGGTTCAGAACTTTAGACACAACAAGATAGATAAGATGATTTTTTTCTTCTTAAGGATTGCCTGATACAAATAGGCTAAACATTATGTGTATAACTTTTATATATGGTTTTCTTGATTGTTTCATATTTGTTTTTATTGTTTTTACTTTATGAGTTAAAAAAATTAGCCTTTTTTTTTTTTTTAGACAAAAAGAGGGAATTGTTGGGGTAGTGTTAAGCATTCTAAATGTTAACTAATTGGTCCTGCTTGCTGTCTGTTACTTACATTGAATCTGATTAGTTAAATAAAGTGCCGAGGCCTGAGATTGGGCAAAGACAGAGAAAGGTGGGACTTCCTGGGATTAGAGCAGGAAGCCTGTGCTTTAGACAGAGGATTAAAACATTCCAGCCAGGAGCAGCAGGAAGGAGGCACACACCATGGGTTAGGAAAAGGAACCTCATTCCACGTGGACAGAAACATCAGCATATCGTAGAGAATGGCAGTCCAAGGGGACGTATATATATATGGGGTCATATTTGGGTAATAGAATTAAGAGCTAGCTTAGATGGGCCAAGATTGCTCAATTCAGGCCAAGGCTTGTTAAAATCCATGTGGTCTCTGTGTGCTCATTTATAATGGCTGGTTAAGAATTAACTGCCACCAAACCAATTAATGATAATAAATACTGGTAAATAGCTTAATTAGCCATTTATTTTTTTTACAAGAGAAACTCGGGCAAATACAGAGTCATTCTGAGTGCACTGCAGAGTGATCAAGTTCTTTGTTTCTTCTAATTGTGGAGTCTGATATCATCTCCCAGAAACAAAGCAAAGCAAATCAAAACAAAACATGGTAACTAGGAAGTAGAGTGAAGTCAGACTCCTATAGGCCCTGAGTCAGTAGAGGTAGAAGATTGAATGTCGGCAGATACATGGTTCTCTGGGAGAGAAAAGATAGGGGCCTCCGTGCATATTTTGAGATGTAAAAGCCATACTGTGATTCAAGAGCAGATAGTCTGGTCCTACTGAAGCATGATGGGTTGGGAAAATGAGGACCCCAGAATACCTGCTTATTATCCCTTCCTGCTGCTCCTTCACCTCAGGCTCAGTTGTGCTGAGGAGGAAGATGACTAGTGTGGAATTATGGTGGTTCTGTTGCTAAGGAACATCAGTTAGGACCACATACAGGAATGCCCATGATTGGAGATGGTCAGTACTTATGCATTTCATATTGTGAAGGGAGTGTTGAATTTGACCGAATCTTTAGACAAAAGAACATGCAGCAAGATAAAACCAGTGTCCAGCATACTGCTTTGGTTGGTGGCAACTCTGCCTTTTGGGAGAGGTAAATTTCATCATACTACTTGTCCTCTGACCCCCACCCACATGGTATCCATGGGCTCACACATACACACCCGTACACACATACACACAGACAGACACACAGATTGAAAACAAAGATTGAAGAATACTTTACTGTATGCATGGAACATACAACACTTTAGAAACATAAAGTGTCACACATCAGCAAGTGGAGCCTTCACTGCAATGCTGTGACATTTTGTGCTTCAGGATATCTAAGTCAAAAATCAGTGTTAAGATGCATAATCATTTTACATACTTCTACCCAGCAAAATTAGAAAATAATGATTCTAGTTATAATATTAAACATTTATGACTTGGAGATTATCTCATGCTTTTCAGCAGAAACTGGCTAAAAAGGATGTCATAAAATATACAAAAGCCCATAACTTGGGCTTCTACTATTTTGTCTCTCAAATTTCACATTACCCATTCATAGTGGCATATTAAATTCAGTTAAATTTTATTTAGTTTGATAACATTTTTAAGGAAATCAGTATTATATTTGATGAGTTAAAGTGTGAGAGGAAGCCTAGAATGGGATCCATCACACAGACAACATAGTATCATCTCAGAAAAATCACCAAGGGGAAAGAAAAAGATGGAGCTGCAAACAGAACAGAAGGCATCTTTGTAAGTACAAGCACAGAACTGATATTCTCAGAGATGTCTCTAAGAACAGGGAACATCTGGGTATTCTTGGATGTGGGAGGTGTCTAGCGCTCATTTCAAAGTGCAATTGTCATTAAATACTTCAGAAATAAAAAAGGACAGTGTTTATGTCATCAAAATGCAATGTTTCTTTGATGGTTGGCTTTAATGTCAACTGGCCATAAATTAGAATCATCTGAGTTGGAGCCTCAGCTGAGGAATTGTCCCCATTGCCCTAACTGATATAGCCAGACTCACCCCGAATGTGGGTGGTACCTTCTGGTTGCAGCCCAGATAAAATGGGTGTGGCAGAGGGAACATTAATCCTCAGTTGGCCTTCCTTCTTGACACAGACTTGATTCCTTTGCTGATATTAGAACCAGGATTTTCAGACTTCCATTTTTGGCTAAGGATCAGCTGCTCTCCAAGAACCTCCAGGAACCCTCCAGGTTGTTGGAACCAGACTGGAACCACTGAGGCACCCAAGACAAGAATCCAGCAACTACCAGAGTTTCTCAGCTCCTCAGTCATAAGGTTGCTGCCGTTACTATTTGACAGTAAGTTGATTTAGTAAATTCTTCATATATACACATATAGATAAATAGATGATGATGATAATGGGTAGCCACAGGATAGATAATAAATAGATGGTACATAGGTAGATAGATAGATAGATAGATAGATAGATAGATAGATAGATAGATAGATAGATAGATGATAGATGGATGAATGATAAATAAATAGATAGGTGATAGATAGATAGATAGATAGATAGATAGATAGATAGATAGATAGATGATAGATAGATGGCTGGTAGATGGATGATGATAAGTAGGTAGATAGATAGATGATAGATAAATAGTTAGATCGATAGATAGATGATAGGTAGATAGATGATAGATAAATAGATAGATAAGATAGATAGATGATAGATAGATATTTTCATCTATCAGTTCTGTTCCTCCAGAGAGCACTGAGTAATATAACATATGAATAAATATTTTTAAAAATTCTATTCCTATTCTCTGTAGCTGCTTAGAAAGTAACATTTATGTGTGCAAACCTACCGAAAGGCAGTAGCATCTTCAGGTTTTATTTATTTATTTTTTTAATATAAGTACTTTATTTATTTTTTCTTCAAGTTACATCTCAGTCACAAACCCTTCCCTATTCCCCCTTCCTGTCCCACCCTTCCACCCTCTTCCCCCCCAACAGCTTCCCTTTTCATTCCAACAAATGGTTTTCTCTTATAACAGTAAATTCTATACAAAACAGCAGAATTAAATATGCCACATTTATGAGAGTTAAATGGCCCAGTATACCTTCCCAATGTCCAGTTCATACATATTTGGCCCCTGACTTTAACATTCTACCTTCTAACCATCTCCATGAGTTTAAAGTTCTATAACTGACTTAGCTTTCATACTAACTTGCATCACTATTATAACCATCTTCTTAGATCTAGAACGCCCTCTTGATTCCTAAACAACTCAAAATTTAGCTATGAGACTCAAGCTGTCTATTCTTCAACCACCTCAGAGAGCTGAGAAGGATAAATATATTTGATTGTATAGGAAGTGCAGGGCCTGCAGCTTCCAATACTAAGAAATGACAAAGCTGGAGAAGGAAATGTACAAAACGAACAATACCATACAAGACATGAAAATAGAAATTGAATCAATAAAGAAAACACAGTCAGAGTTAAAAGAGGAAGTGGAGAACCAAGGGAAGAGAACAGGAACTATGGATGTGAGTATCAACAATAGGATGCAAGAGATGGAAGACAGGATCTCAGGCATGGAAGATTCGATGGAAGAAATCAGTACAACATCCAAAGAAAATGAGAAGGCTAAAAAAATCTCTCACCCACAACATCCAAGAAATCAAGGACTCAATGAAAAGACGGAACCTAAGAATCATAGGCATAGAGGAAAGAGAAGACTCCCGACTCCAAGGTCCAGGAAATATCTTCAACAAAATCATAGAAGGAAACTTCCCAAACCTGAAAAAAGAGATGCCAATAAAAATCCTAGAGGCTTACAGAACACCGAACAGATTAGATCAGAAAAGAAACTCCTCTCGCCACATAATAATTGAAACACCAAATGTACAGAACAAAGCAAGAATATTAAAAGCTGTAAGAGAAAAAGGTCAAGTCACATACAATGGCAGACCCATCAGAATTACACCTGACTTCTACTCAGAAACTTTAAAAGCTAGAAGGGCCTGGACAGACATCTTCAGGTTTTAAACAGTGACTAATACAGCTGATGAATGTGGCACATTTGTGATGTCCTGTAAACTATGTAAGCTCCTTCCTAGTAGTGGATGCTGGCCTAGAACCTCAGTATGTAAACAAATACTTCTCTGTTCATTTTCTTACAAGGCTATTGTCTAATTAGTTGATTAAATGAAACATTTGAGACTAGAAAGGTAAATGATTTATTACTGTAGCTGTGTGATAAGATGACATTTTGTGGAAGCCCTTGACTCATGATGGAGTTCAGGACTCAAGTAGTGACTCTCTGTTGTTCATTGGCTGACCTTTTCTGTTTCATTGTGACATAATTAGCCACAGAATTTAATTGTGCATAAGACTCTAATTGCTAACTCTAAAGGTGTCCAAATGGCTCTACAACTCAGTAGAAACAAACTGTAATTATTGTCTGATTTCATTATGTTTTACATCAAATAAAGTATATACAGTTTTCTAAAACTCATATCCCAGAATCACTGAATGGATTTGACCCTAGCATTGACTGGGGACCGCATTTGTCAACCAGTCCTATTAAACTATGAGCTAAACATGCTCTTACTTTGCGCAGCCTGACTTCAGTGTTTGACTTCGTCGGGCTTCCTGACCAATCCTCAGTGGTGTGCATTCATTTCCTCTTTGTGGAATTTACTGCACTGTTGTTATGGGAAGTGGCAGCCCACCTGGCTAGCTCTTCTTCTATAATAAGATCCATCTTCTTTTCCCCCCCATCTTCCATGGCACAATTATTCCGTGCTCAGCACTGCCACCTGGCTGCAGTATTACTGCAGAGGACAACACAGCTGAATAACACTCATAACTGGCCATTGAGTGTTTCTTGACCAGGGCTATTGATCTCAAGGGTCTGACACCAGCTCCTGCTCCACACACTAAAAATTCCCTCCCAGGTTGACATTTGACACTTGCCTATTTGTACAGGAACCTCCTTCCTGAGGATTCTGACCTGGTGCAGGCCAGGCTTTCCCTGGACCAGATGTCCTCATACTCTCCTGGGCTGTCTTCCTAAAGGCCATCTCTTCCATTTCTGGGATTTACAGTCTCCTTTAATTCACAGTTTTCCTCATCACTATGGTGGATTTCCTGGGGCATCTGAATATGACCATTTAGGAGTTACACTGCTGAGACTTCAGTTGTCCACTATGCATTATCTGTGATGGGTTCTAGTTCATTCTAGCCCCTTCTAGCTGTGATGCCATTGGCAGTGCGATGCCTGCACTGTGGTGGCTCATGGGTCACACACAGTCTCATGTCTGAGAGCTGAGATATAAGCTTGCTTCCACCTTCTGAAGTTTTATGTGATAGACCAGAGCCTGGACCCTTTCATGCAGTGATGGCTATGTGATAAGTCCCTTAAATCAGGAATCACTTCTCTAACTGCTCTGCCTTAAACATCTCCGATACTGGACCATGCACTGGCCGACTGAAAGTACTACTTTTCTCTCCCTTACCTGTCTCTTCATCTCTTTTGCTACGTTCTGGAAAATAGAGTCAGCTCCAGATTCACAGTTAAGATTCTCAGACATTTGCCCTCGGTCATGCTTTGATAGTCTTGCTCTTTATATTTTCTCTGTATCCTCCCCTCTGTTCCTACAAATGGAAAATTTCCCCTTCTCAGAACATGAGCAGACTTTTGACTCTCTTTTTGTATATTAGATTGGGACATTTAAAGAATACTAGGGACCCTGTTCCTTTTTGAGTTTCATAGATTGTAGTTGATGCTGTCATTTGGATATGTCTTCCCAGACCCATGAGTTGACATCTCTGTCATCAGATCATAATAATACTTGGATGTTATCACAGTTAAGGTGGGGGTCAAGAGAAAACTAGGTCATTAAGGTCTCGAGGGTATTTCTGAGACCCTAGCCCTCCCCAGTCTCTCCTTTATCTTTCTAACATAAGGTGAACAGACCTCCCCTGCCATGCATTTTTACCATGGTATGCTGCCATACTACAGACTCACATTCAATGTAGGAACCAACTCTGAGCTGAAACCTCTGAAACAGTGAGCCCCCAAACCTGTTCCTCCTTAGAAGTTGATTATCTCAGGAATCCCAATGAAAAACTGACAAAGTAGTTTAATTATTGATTACTGTGGCTAAGCTGTTATCAGGATCTTCAAGTATTTTATAGCTGTCAATGCACCCACTTATCCATCACTTATCTACCCATCCAACTAATTACCTATTATCCAATTATCTCTCCATCCATCTTCTATCACACGTCTATCATCCATCTATTTATTACCTGTCAATCATCTATCATCTATCCATGAATGAATCATCTATCATTCCATATATCATATTTCCATTCATCTATTATTTGTCTTTCAATCATTCTTACATCTATAGCAAATTTGTCTCATTTGTCTATCTAGATGGATTCGACTTCCCTAGGGACAACATACTCAGCTGTCACACTGAGACTTCTCTCTTCCCAACACAGTGAATTCTGGTGGAGAAATGATCTGATCAACACTTTGGAGCAGGTATAATGCCCCTACTTCATTCAGACACATACTCACCTTTACATTTTCCCCAAACTCCTTAAACCAGTTAAGCTCTGTTCTTGTTCCTGAATTTTTGCTAACATTTAGTCTCATCCTATGTTCCATTCAAATAGTTCTTGCATATATATTTTTCTTAAGCCCTTTAAGAGTTTCCATTAAAATACTTAACTGCTAATATTTTATTTCTACTGGAAACTAAAAGAGTAAATGTGCAGAATTGAGATAGATTAATTATCTGAAAGCCCAACTTATCCACGAACTCCAGGGCTTCTAAGCAGACATACCACCCTCACAGAACCTCTGCTTCCTGTTTCTGGGATTAAGCACACTATTCTCTAATTGGAAGCACCCTGCAATCCTGTAAATTAACTTACAAAATACATCTATATGACGGCATGGACATGACTTAGCTACTTCCTTCACGCAGCTTATGTACTTGTGAAGTCCAGCCTCACCTCTACACTGTATGTTTGGATGCTTGCCTCCATTACCACAGAACACTTAGTATGGAAACAGGAATCCAGGCTGAAGGGGTGCAGCTATGTAAGTGCCACCTGCCATGACAGATCCTGGGAGCCCTGTCAGGTTTCCTTGTATGGGTTCCCAGATCATCATACAGTTAATGAGAGTATTAGCATGCTAGCTGCTGCTTTCTGGCTGAATCCTGGTGCTGTTAGCACCAAGGATAAACCTCACATCCTCCACATCAGCCTGAAATGAACCAAATTGGATCATCCCCTGGTCTCACTGCTGCCCAGGATCATATACCTGCCATTAAGTTCCCAAATGAACTGTGCTCTCTTGGTACAGCCTTGGGCCAATCAGCCTCTTCCCTTTGAACTCACAGCATCTTCTCTTCCTAGTCATTGTTTCATTAGGTTGCATAATTTTCTAAGAAAGATATTGCCAAAGGTTTGTTTTTATTAATTCTTTTAAAGATATTACGACAGTTGAGGTGTTAATTCTTTTAAGTGTTTTTGCTAGTTACTTGTTTGTTTTTTTTTTGTTCTGTCTTATTACTTTCAGAGATAAAACTGGAGTTTACTTAATTTTAATGTGGCTTCAAGTATCTATCATCTATCTATCTATCTATTATCTATCTATCATCTATCTATAGATACCTATAGTTAGAATCTATAGATATAGATATCTAGATAGATATAGATAGACAATAGATGATAGATTTATGTGTCTCCCAGGTATTACCATTTCTTCTAAGCAGTATGTTCTATGACTATCTGCTTCACGGTGAAATTTTATTATTTAGTTTCCCTTTTCCAGGGCCTGTGGTTCTCATGGTACATTTGTGCTTCTTAGCTTCTCTCTCCCACCCTTGTTAGACAGGAAACCCACAGCATCTGAAGTTGGGAATTCTGTGGCCCCGAGACAGAGTATGTCTAACCTACAGAGTCCCTGGAATAGCTGAAATGATTTATGTCCTGTCATTTTCTTTCTCTTTCTGTGATACGTTATCAGTGTTCCTGGAGGTGTGACCCATCCATGTGTAGTAGAGCCCTGATCTCAACATTCCAGGAGATGACATCACCACAGTCAACATTTATTCATTTCCACCAGTGGGCGCTTCCAGTGGCTTCTGTTACAAATCTCTCTTCACTATGAGTCTCTATAGTTTGTCACTTCAGACTTCAGGGTGGGAATTTTCACTTCCCATCTTAATTTTCTCATGTGGCCAAGAAATTCTATTGATTTTCAATTTGTTCACCCTTTCTTCTTGTAAAACAGGAGTAATGACTCTCGAGCTCTTTATGTGTCAGAAATAAATCTGAGTTGTTTAAAAAAATACCTTTGTTTTAAATCATGTTGGCACTTGTTTTTAATGCACCTGGCTATTTTGAATGCATGCTGGTAGCTGTGAGAACAAATGGAAGAAAATCATTACTTCAGCTGACACCAACTTCCTGCAGCTGTGTCCTACACCATGAGTCTAGCATGAATAGAGGCACCAACAACCAAGACTGTCCCTAATGCCGGGGTAAGAGTTACTAATGCAGTGATGCCTATTTCTTTAAGGATGGTCTCTTTCTAGTTTATGTCTACTCACAGCAATGTCCCTAACATGTTCGTGTCTCCAGAGCCTGTTTCCCAGCAAAGGCTGCTGTATAGAGAGATTGTCAGAACTCACTTCTGTCAAGGCCTGACTGACCGAAGTGTATTGACAGAAGTGGGCCCTTTGAAAGTTACAGCCACCTCTACCTCTAGCCTGTTCCTTGCTTGTGGTACCCTGTAACATAGGAGTAACTTCCAAGGATGGAGCACTGCCACCATGTCTTCGCTACCAACGCTTTGGAGGGCCAGGAACCCATGCAACAGGGGGAACTTGGAGCAAGAATGAGGTGGAGGTGTGTCCAAACTCCCTCAAAAAAATCCCTTCTTAAGATTGGCAGGAGTAGGGGTGTTCCCTCTCTGCCCTGGGCCTTTGTCTCCCAAAATTAAATGAGCTGCTCAGTGAAGCTGTCTCCAGAGATGTCTGTTTCTTGTGCACTCACCGCCAACGGAGATCCTGCACTTACCTGCCTGCCCCGCCTAAGCTTCCCTCCCTCCAGTCTAGCTTGGTGCTCAAGGAGCCTGGATACTCTGAGTAGAAAGCAGAAAGACAGCAGCAGCAATGGTTAACTGAGAATAGTGAGCCCAAAGAAGCTATTCTCCTTTTAAGTTGCTTCTAGGAGGCATTTGGCCCCAGTAATTCAAAAGTAATTTATAGCCATAATCTGGGCCTCTACCCTCTAATCCCAATGCACCAAGACCTTATAAGAGTTAAGGTTGATGGTGCACACCTTTAATCCCAGCATGCAGGAGGCACAGTCAGGAGGATTTCTATGAGTTCCAGGCCACCCTGGTCCCCATAGTAACTTCTAGGCCACCCAAGGCTACTCGGTGAGACTCTGTCTCGAAAAACAAAAATATAGAGTTTGTCACCTCCCCTTTTTAGAAGCCCATTGCCTTAGTGCTTCCTCCCCCTTCTCCACAAGGTAATGTAGCAGGTAAAGTCTGTTTATAATCTGGCTCTTCAGGAAGTGGGAAGTTTTAATGAGGAAAAATGTGAATTCAGATTGACGGACTCCTCTTCATACTTATTTTGGCAATCTTTGTGAGATCATAATTCCCTAGGACATAATCAAATCTAGATTATGATATCCAGAAAAAATGACATTTTCTACAAAATGTCCTGGTAAATTAAAAATACAGATGGCTTTGTGATCGCCATCAGAAAGACTTATCTTTGAATATAACTATCCCTTACAGAACTCCTATAGAAGGGTCGATATGCACTGTCCAAGTTGATAGCATACAGAATCACCCAGAAGACAAATGAGGGTGTCTCTGAGAAATCTTTCAGATTAGGTCAGTTGAGGTGAGAATATACACCTTAAACATTGGCAACACCATCGTATGAGCTGGAGTCCTGGACTGAATAAAAAGGATGGGGGGCAGAACACCGGCATCCTTGTGTCTCTGCTTCAGACTGCAAACACAATGGAAGTAGGTACCTCTAGCTCCTGCTAACATGAATGACAGCCTCAGACTGACCACACCCTCTGCACCATGAATGACATCCTCAGATGGCAAACCAAAGCAAACTCTTCCTTCCTTAAGATGCTCTCATACAGCATTTGGACACAACCATGAGAAACATAACTAATCCCATTTTTACTCCTTCTGTCTTAAAAAAATGCCCTGTAAAACAGAACCTGTGATGTTGGTCATCCTCATATCGTTCCTGATGGATAGCACCCTAAGAATTAACATGGCTACATGGCTAGTGTGTGTGTGTGTGTGTGTGTGTGTGTGTGTGTGTGTGTGTGTGTGTGTATTCATTTAGTCTCATGTTGTGAAGTATTTCCTAACAGGTTTGCTTCCTTTATTCTCCCATAAATAATTCAAAATCTTACCAATTGCCTTATGGATATTTTTTAAAGATACATGACAAGTTAATATCCATTAATGTTTATGTTGCAGGATATTTGATCACATTGTGAACCCTGAGACTGTGAACTGGAAAAATCTGTTTCTAATTGTGTTTTGGCTCAGCCTTTGCTCTTAGAGCTTCCTGATTACTGTAAACAAGTACTTTTGGTGTGGCTGGGCCCAAGCACACACCTTTAATCCAAGAGCTAAATAAGGTCAGCCTGAGGTCAAGAGGCAGAGCAAGCAGCCAACTGAGAGGGAAGGACTAAACACAAAGGAGGGACATTGATCTGAAGGGTATATAAGAGCCTTTTCCTTCTGAGATGTAGGCTGAGTAAGAAATTCAGCTGGGTGAGCCAGCAGGGTTTTTTTTCCTTTTGGGATATTGGTGGAGTAGAAATATCAGCTGGGTACTTTCTCTGTCTCTTTGCACTAGCAGGTTTTCACCACAGCATCTGGCTCTTGATTCGTCTTTGGTGAAGTCAAACCACTGGGATTTTGGTTTTTTGTTTGTTTTTTTGTTTTGTTTTTTGTTTGTTTGTTTGTTTGTTTGGTTTTTTAGTTTTTTTTTTTTTTTTTTTTTTTTTTTTGCTTTTTCAAGACAGAGTTTCTCTATGTAATAGCCCAGGCTGTCCTGGACTCTCTTTGTAGACCAGGCTGGCCATGAACTCACAGAGATCCGCCTGCCTCTGCCTCCTGAGTGCTGGGATTAAAGATGTGTGCCGCTACACCTGGCCGATTTTAGTTTTTTGTTTTTTGTTTTTTTAAGAATATCTTTATTTGTGCTTACTAGTAGGTCAATGGTTTTTATCCATTCTTAGCTAAGAATTTGTACTTATATTTATCATTGGACATAGTCTACTGTCTCTTCTTTTAGTACTCCATTTAATTAGACATAAAGATTATGTCTATTAATACTAGCCTTATTAAAAAGTTGACTTCTATTTCCTCTTTTAATTTCTGTTAAAAATTGATTAGCATTCCTGTTATCTCATCTTTAGAAATGGGGTATTTATAGCATATAAAATCACACTGCTTGTATTTCCTTTCTTGGAATATCTTAACTTTTGATCTCATTTCCTCAGAGGTCTTAAGGCAATTAGTATATTGTTTGTTCTTCAGTTTTAAGGTACCAAACTTAGTTTACATAGGCATTTATTTCTTAACAACATTTATCTTTTTCTTCAAGCTTGTTAAGGATCCAATTATATAAGATCATCTTAATGACTTATTCATTGATATGCTAAATAGTCTCTATTTTATTAATTATTTCTGTGATTTCATTTCTTTCAGTCCCTTTGTTTATTTTACTCTAGTCCTTTAACTTTTAAGCCTGATTCTTACATAGCTACAGCACCATTTCTACCTTAATGATATTTTCCCATTTTCTTTCTTGTTTTTGTTACCATTTTGGTTTATGAGTTATTAGTATGTGCATGATCTATAAATAAGTTATTTATTAATATGGTTTTACATGTAGGTTTAATTTGATCTCAAACATGAGATTTCTTTAGGAACTTCTTTCATATTAATTTCTATTTAAATAGTGTAGCTGGGAACACAAAATATTTTCCAACTTTTGAGATTGGTCATGGGCTCAATATGAAATATATTTTTCCTTGAGGAGACATTTAGGCTATAATCACTGGAATCTTGTCTCAAATGCCCATTATATTGATTGTGTTGAGTCATTCAAATATTTTCTACCTTACTACGCATTTAGTTTCCTTGACCCATGTGCAATAAGTATATTTTTAAAAACTTAATATAACTATGAATTTTGAGGAATAGGAATATAGCTTAGTTGTCAGAATGTTTGCCAGACATATACATAAAGTCCTGGATTTAATTTCTAATGGCACAGAAAGCAAGTATAGTGATGAATATCTGTAATGCCAGTAATCTGGAGGTAGAGATTATAGGATCAAAAGTTCAAGGTTGTCTTCAACTAAATAGTGAGTTTGAGCCTGGGATATATGAGACTCCCTGACCCACAGCAACAACAACAAAAAAACATTTTTCAAAGTTTGCTGATTCTATTATTTTTGAAGATTTATATTTTGTCTACAAGTTTTATGTTTTAGAATTTATTTTATTTTATGTGTTTATGTGTTTCCCTGTGGATATATATATATATATATATATATATATATATATATATATATATATATCTTGCACATGAGGGTCCACAGAAGCCAGAAGAGGGCATTGGATCCCCTGAAACTGGAGTTATGAATGGTTGTGAACTACCATGTGGGTGCTGAGAATTGAACCAATGTCCTCTGGAAAAGGAATACGTTTGTTTCCAAGTTCTGTTTCCTCCCTTGGAGTGTCCAGGCACCATCACACACTGGACCAGGAAGGATGCAGCAGAGTCCAGAAAGGGTGGGCTCTGCAGGATCCAGATCCAACTGAAAGTGCAGGGGTGGGGAGAACAGCCTTCTCTGAAGAATGTAATGTTACAGCTCTCTTAGATGATAATAAATCAGCAGTCTTAGCAGATAGGCAGCTCTCTTAGATGATATCCAGTGAAACAGTCTATACCAGGATGAACAGGGCTATATGAACCTTGGGGAGGGGGAAGGCTTTACCCTATTGGTTGGGGCTTAAGGTATTAGGATGTCTCATTTGCATGGAGAGGCATTCCAAGTGCTAGGCTACATGACTACCTTCATAACTTCGGGGTTGTGGGTCACAGGGCTAATTGCCCCACAGCATGCAGACATGGAACAGGGAGGAAGCAATCCTTACTCCTGCCAGTCTCAAGATTTGATATTTTCCATCTCAAGATTGATATTTTGGGGGTTTGGACATATCTCTGACCTTAAGTGTAAGCTTATTCTAGTAAGTCTAGCTCCACTCCTGGTCACCAAGCCTATGTGTCTGACAAACAGGATCTCTTAACCACTGAGATATCCTTCCAGCCCCATTGTATATGATCTTTAAATGTGCACTTTTTTATTTTTTGAGATTATAATATAATTAAATACCCTTTTCCTTTCCTCCCTTCAAACCCTCCCATGTACACCTCATTCCTCTCTCTCAAATTCATGCCCCTTTTAAAAAACTGTGTGCATGTGTATATATTCATAAACACATGAATATAAATTGTTCATTCTATATAATGTTATTTGAATTATACATTTTCAGGGCTGGTCATTTACTATTGGATAACCAATTGCTATGTTCTTCCCTAGAGAAGACTGTTTCTTCTCTCAGCATTCCCTAGTTGTTTGAAGTTATTGTGTAGGGTTGAGGCCTTGTGAGTTTTGCCCTGACCATGTTAGCATATCCAGTAGTGTCATCACTGTTTAGCTCATGTTTAGGCAGCTATTTTGGTAAAACTTCATGGGTGTAACTTCTAACATTTCTAGGAGACACAACCACACAGCAAGCTGCCTGTTTCTCTGGCTCTTATATCTTCCTACTCTTTCTTCCTCAATTATCCCTGAGTCTTAGGTTCAGAAACTGTGTTATAGATATACCAGTTGGGACTGGGCTTCACAACTCTGCATTTTGATCAGTTGTGGTTTTCTATAATGGTCTTAGTCTATTGCAAACAGAAATGTCCTTGATGAAGGGTAAGAACTACACTTAGCTGTGACTATAAGGACAACTATTTAAAATGTACTTGGGTATTATGTTGGCTTAGTGAAGTGTCAGTTGTAAGTTCTCTTCCAAGATCCATGTTTTTACTAGGTCTTAGTAATTAACTAAGATTCTAGTACTAGACATGATTTCCATCTCATTGAGCAAGTTTACATCAATTTAGAGAGTTGTTGGTTACAGCCAAGATAAAAATGCCAGTACTGCACTCCTAGATTTATGGTGCCATGGTGGTCACTGTTGTGGTTCATAGGCATCATGATTGGATTGTGCTGTTGGTTTCTTCCTTCGTTTAGAATTTTGCATGGGAAATTCACACTTGTTTTCAGTCATATATCCTCAACAGTAATTTATTTTTATTATATAACAACATAATATGTATGTTATGTGCCAATAAAGACTGGATCTATCTTTAAGGGTGTTATTTCAAGCTATTTACATAACTACATATATAGTTTATATATTTTTATTCTTAAATTTGGTTGTTTTATCTCCAAGAGTTTATCACACTTACAGTTATCCTAGCTTTTAAGAAGCATTTAATCTTTGATAATTAATTATACATACAATGTATTTTGATGCTTTTTTGTCTCCATTACCCTCTCTTATCCTTCTGACATTCCCTCTGGACACTTTCTTTTACACAAGCACCCTTTCTATTTTCATGACTTTGTAGTGTGTGTGTGTGTGTGTGTGTGTGTGTGTGTGTGTGTGTGTGTGTAACCCTGCTATATTTAATGAGTGTTATTTGCATGAGCATGGGTAAGAATAAAGACAGTTTACCAGTACCTACACCACTGAATGAAATGACTCCTCCTTCCCCAGCAGGAAGTGGCACTGTCTTCCACAAGCTTATTATTGCTATGAAGAGATGCCATGATCAAGGCAACTTTCATAAAAGGAAAACATTTAATTGTGGCTGGCTTATAGTTTCAGAGGCTTAGTCCATTATCATCATGGTGGAGAGCACAGGAATATACATGCAGGCATGGTGCTGAAGCTGAAAACTTTGCATCCTGATCCACAAGCAACAGGGAGAAAGGGAGACCCAAAGCCCACCCTCAGTGACATACTTCCTCCAGTAAGGCCACACCTATTAATTTTTCTAATCTTTTCAAATAAAGTTCTACTTTCTGGTGACTAAGCACTCAAATACATGAGCCTCTGGAGGCCATTCTTGTTCAATCCCCCACGGGCGGCTCATAAACTGCTTCCCCATACATGACGGAGTGCCAAGGGGTTCAATGTTGTACAGGTAGCCCCTGCTGCTGAGTTCAGGAGTGTAGAGTCATGTTGTAATCAGAAGAAAGCACTTCATGGCACTCTTTCCCATCCTCCTGCTGTTAGATTATTTCTATCCCCTCCTCCAAAATGTTCCTTTCAAGGAGGTGATATCAATGCTCTGGGCAGAAATAAGCATTCGCTAGTTACCTATTCTCAGCATTTTGGCTAGCTGGGGAGTCTCTGCATTAATCATTGGCCAAGGCTGAAATTGGCACTCATCTATAGGTATAAACACAAACATTTAGAAGGTAATTTGATACCACTTCAATACAGCAAAACAGCATTGGTAACCCTATGTTTTAGTTTTTAACTTCATCCTAATGCTTTTTGTATTTTCATTGGCTCATAGTTAAAATGAGTACCCTGTTGATAATTGACTCTCCTTTTTATCAGTAGCCCAATGTTTGTCCATTTAGGAGGCTTTACTGCCTCCTTATGACTATTGGTTTGAAGTTGTTATTTTTGCTAAATAACATTTTCAAGGCAGAAGAAATGATTTAATGGGAAAGAGCACTCTCTGTTCTTCTAGAGGATGTGAGTAGGGTTCCTAGTATTCTAGTCAGGTGGCTGGCTCAAAACCACCTGGTACTCCAGCTCCAGTGGTCCAGAAACCTTTTCTGTCCTGTGTGGCATCTGCACTCATATGCACACAGACACACAGACACACACACAGACATATAGACACACACACAGACACACACAGACACACCACACATGCACACACACACAAATAAATCATCATGTTTATATAACTCCTTTAGTAACTCTCACATATAACTTAGTAATCATCTGAGTAATTTATGTCTCCCTTGTCTGTTTAAAATAAGTAATATTTTAATACTGCAGGAAGTTAATACCTTTATTTTCTTCTCACTGTAAACAATGTAAGCATATTAAAAAATTCAGCTTTTTAAAAATACATTTTTATTAATTCTTCTCGAATTCCACTACTAACATTACATCTATATTACTTACCCTTTGTTGGGATAAATCACCATAATCCAAAGCAATTTATCTTAAAAAAAACAAGTTTACTTTGGTTCAAAGATCTACAGAGGGAGTTCATAATGTCCAGGAAGGGCTGGAACCTGAGAGATCATATCTTCAACCATCCAACAACACATAGAAAACAGAGAGAGCAGACTGGAAATAGGATGAGATTACCATGGACTCTCAAAGCCCTCCCCCAGTGACCCACTTCCTCCACCAAAGCTTTCCTTCCTATGGACCAACTGTTCAAATACCTGACCTTATGGGTTCCATTTCTCATTTAAACCACCTCAACATCCTAATGTTGAAAAAAATAGCTAATTAAATTATTTACCCAGTATTTATAATATCTTTAATTGGTTTGGTGGCTGTTAATACTTAACCCACCATTATAAATGAATACACACAGACAACAGGTGGATTTTAACAAGCCTAGGCCTGAGTTGTGTAATCCTAGCCCATCTAAGCTAGCTCATAATTCTATTATCCAAATAAGAACATATATATATACGTCCCTTTGGAATATTATTCTCCACACTAAGCTGATGTTCCAGGCCACATGGAAGGATCTTCTTTAATCTACCCCATGGCATGTCCACCTTGTTTGCTCCTGGCTTCTCTCCGGCAACCTTCTTCTTCCCTATATGCTCTCTGTCTCAAAACCCTGTGCACCTTAGTCCTGCCTCCCTCCGTCTTCGTCTAATCTCCAGGCCTCAGCATTTATTTAACCAATCAGAGTCAAAGTAAGTAACAGACAACAAACAGGACCAATCAACATTTAGAATGTTTGACACCACCCCTTCATTTCCTTCCTTTTGTTTAATAAAAAGGCTAAAATTTTTAAAACTCATATAGTAAAAACAATAAGAACAAATATGAAACAATAAAAAAACCATATATAAAAGGTACACACATAATGTTAAGTCTATTTCTATCAGGCAATCTTGAGGAAGAAAAAAATCATCTATCTTGGTGTGTCTAAAGTTCTGAACCTAAATAATTTCTATCATATATGTCTTCAACCCCATCAAAGACATAAGAAGGGATAAAGTTATTATTTGAGTGAGTAGGAAGCACAGAAGAGCAGCCTCCAAAAAGAAAAAATGACAGGTTGGCTGCCTAGACAGTCCCAAATATCTCTCGATACCTTTGGAGCATCATCTTCGACCTTCTGGCCAAGCATATCTCACAGACATAATTGTGCAGCAGGAAATAAGGATTTTCCCATTCTGTCTCTACAGAATCAGGACATCAACTTACCTGCATTTAAGCTCTGGTCCATCTTTGGACTGTATATAGTCTGTTGAGAAAGCAGGGACTTTTTTTCCAGTAGAAATTATCTCCTGATGGGAGATTTCTTTTTGATACTCATTGTTTTCTTCCAAGTCAAATGAGAGCTGTCAGGAGCTTACTGTCTTAAAATCAAACAATTCTTAAAATAATAATATCTTTAAATGCCATTTTCTGTACCTCTCTGAGGGTTTTGAAGACATCTATTGATTTATAAATCTGTCTATCTATCATCTTGAACAAGCAAACTGTAAAATTCTATCAAAATTAATCTTATTTTTTAATCACTATACAAAATTTTATACCAATGTATTGAAAGACCTGGGGGAGGGAAGTTCCTCACCTGACACTCAGGATATCATGGCTGCCCCAAAACTCGCAAGAGACCATCTTGATGCAATCACAAGAGGTTTATTTCGGAGGGAAAAAGGAGAAAGGGGGGGGGGCTCAGTGCACTGAGGGGCGCCACTCGTATCCCACGCAGGGGTAGGAGTCGCGACCATGATTTGGGGGAGAGTCCAATATTTTATGGGGGAGTACCACAGATTAAGGGGGTGGGGGAAATTACAGGTGGGAAGTACCAGCCCAGCCCATCGTTTACCACAACCCTAGGGGGAGGGGAAATACAGCTGGAATGTACCAGCCCAGCCCATTAGTCAATCAGCGGGAAACATCCTACATCTGTTTGTCTCAGGAATGAATCTAATCTTGTTTTGTTATCTACTTTGTGGTCAGCCAGTTCCTGAAGCCCTGGGGGCCCGTGGCCCAATTGACCTTTATTCTTAGTTTCAACCTGTTTATGGTCAGCTAAGTTCCAGGAATCACCTGGCGGCTGGCCTGGCTCTACTGCCGACTTAGGGTGTCTTTTAATAATTTTCATTCCCTTCAGTATCAAACGATAACCTTATTTTAACAATAAGTTTTAAGTTTTAGAGCAGTTTCAATAATCTAGCCTTATATATCAACATTTTTATATCATGTGCATATATTCCCCTTTTCTTTTTAAGTTCTTTCCCCCTATATAAGAGAGAAAGAAGGAAAGAGAAAAGAAAAATAGAAAAGTCCTTGAGTCTAACCTCCTATAACATGTTTAATAAGACCATTTAACAATTTGTAACCAATCCCCTAAATAACATCTGTAACATATCAAATGACCAAAATATTATCCCCCCCACACCTTTTGGGAATGGGGTGTCACTCTCTTAAAATTGCTTTCTGCTGAATTGGGATGTAGAAAACCTGTTTGGGGGCCCAAATAAAATGCAAAAAAAAAAAAATGGTTAAACAATTTAATAGTAACAAAGTTCTCCAGTCTCTATGTGCTCAGCAATTTGAATGTCCTGAGCAGTTTGTAGCCTGTTGAACTTTGGATGGGAAAGTTCAGGGCTTCATTGAAGTTCTGGCTGGAACAGTCTGTGAGCTGGACCATCTGGCATGTCTTGTCTTCTTTGGTGTTTGGTCCCTTTGCTCTGAAAATATATAATTTCTCACAATTAACATATCTCTCTATTTTTTCTTTTGAGGCAGGATTTTTCTGTATATCCTTGTCTTGGATTTATTTGTAGAAGAGGCTGACCTTGAGGGAAAGTCAGAGATCCACCTGTCTTTGTCTTCCAAATGGTGGGATTAAAGGCATGAACCATCACATCCAGTGATTGCGATATCTCCCCGAGGCTCTAATATCTCTCTTTGAAACCAGTTTTCCAGTGGGTGTCCCACATCTAAGGAGACTGGCTTGTGACCCCTTTCTCTTTATATCTTTAAAAATCTCTTATATTTTAGCATTGCCAAATGACAAAAACATCCATTTTTACCTCCTGCTGATATAGGGAAATCAAAGACATCTAAACGCAATTTAAGCAAAGAAACAAGAACATTCCAAAAGCCTTGGTCTAATCATGCCATCATGTGCTGTAATTAAAGTTCTGTTCATTATTCCTGAAATCTAGCTTTGACTGTGTATCTTTGCTGGGCCTTTCCCAGATACTCTTGATAAGCACCTAGTTCTCAGGCACCTGTGAATTCCCGCTGCCATCTTTTATATCAGGTCAGGCCTCCTTCCTTCCCCCATTGTTATTGTCTGCAGCTTAGCATTCCATTTGTAAGCTCTTTTTGTTAAGTCTATCCTAGGTAAATGCTTCTCAAAAAGTATACATAGAACCACAATTGTCAGTGTAAAAATTATCTGTATGTTAAGGGAAACTAACTCAATTGGAATTTAAACATACTGAGACATTATGAATTTCTCCATTTTTAATTTAGGTGGTTAATTCCATTCTCAAACTCTGTTTGGAAGGCTGATTGTTATTTAGCATATAAAGAGAGCTAAGCTTCCCACCTTTGCTGTAAGACAGTAGCTTTTGTTAAGGGTGCTGCTCCTTTGAAATGCATTTGGGTTTGGCTTCCTGCTCTTTAGCTAGGAAATTACTCTCACCCGGGCCTTCTCAGGCTATAAGCATGGTTTCTAATTGCCATATGTTGGGCACCATATGTAGAAAAAAAAATAACTAATTAAACTATTTACCAAGTATTTATATTATCTTTAATTGGTTCGGCAGCTGTTAATACTTAACCCACCATTATAAATGAATACACACAGACACCAGGTGGATTTTAACAAGCGTAGGCCTGAGTTGGGTAATCCTAGCCCATCTAAGCTAGCTCATAATTCCATTACCCAAATATGACCCCATATATACATACGTCCCTTTGGAATATTATTCTCCACACTAAGCTCATGTTCCAGGCCACGTGGAAGGATCTTCTTTAATCTACCCCATGGCATGTCCACCTTGTTTGCTCCTGGCTTCTCTCCAGCAACCTTCTGGGAGACTGTATTTTTTTTTAAACAATTTCAAGGCTTTTATTTAGATTTTTGACATTTCTATTTTAAACATTTTCCTCATCCTTAATAATTTTAGAAATGTTTAAGTAGATTTTTAATGGATAAACTGTTCATTAATGGTATACTTTTTTTGTCTTGTTGGGGTTTTTTGCCTATGAAGAGACTCCGTGACCATGGCAGCTCTTATAAAGGAAAACATATAATTGGGGCAGGTTTACAGTTTCAGAGGCTTAGTCCATTATTGTCATGGCAGGAAACATAGCAGTGAGCAAGCAACCATGGTACTGGAGAAAGAGCTGAGAGAAGATCAGCAAGCAACAGGAGGAAGACTAAGAGGCCTTGCTTGATCTTCTGAAGTCCCAAAGCCCTCTACCAGCAATATACTTCCTCCAACAAGACTACACCTATTCCAACAAGGCCACACCTCCTATAATGCCACTTCCTATGGACTAAGCATTGGAACACAAGAGTCTATGGAGGCCATTCCTATTTATACCATCACACTTTCACAGAGACATGTTCGTCTTGGTGACTCTGGAAAGCTGTCTGTCATCTTAATTGCAACCTGCTCTTCTGTCTCTGTCTGCATATCCATGAGCCTTTTTATTTGATGTTCCTTAGATTTACTCCACAATGTTCCATCAATGTTTGCCACTCATTTGCATAAGTTTTTGACTGCATTTTCTTTGATGTTCCTCAGTTTCACTATAAGACTGTCTGGGTGAGCTTTTCTCTTAATGAGTATGTCCCTGGTTCCTCTTAAATATAAAACCAATCTTTTCAGAAATAGTAGAATCTCATGAATATAAAACATTGGTTTCTTTCTATTTATCCGACCTCATCTCTTTCAGACTACTTTCATTGTTCATATTTGAAACTTTAATCATTTTCATGGTTTTTGCCTGTGCAATGGTTTTTAGGACATTTTTTTTAATATTTATTTATTGCTTCAGGTTACATCTCCATCCTAGTGTCCTCTTTCCACCCCTCCCAGTCCCGCTCTCCCACCCTCTACCCCTTAACCCTTCCATCCCACTCCTCTGGAGTGGAGTGTCCCTACATAACAGTCCCCCACCACAGTTCAGCAAGCATATGGGGGCCAAGAGCCTCCTCATACACTGGGGCCTACAAGGCAGCACCACCAAGGCAAAGTGTCTCATTGATAGAAAACAAAGTCTATGTTCCTGTTCCCCTTGGTGCATTGGTTGTAGTATAGTTATCCTGTACTATATGGCTAAAATCTGATTATAAGTGAATAGATTCCATGTGCATCCTTCTGAGTCTGGGTTAGCTCACTCAGGATGAGCTTCTCCAGTTCCATCCATTTGGCTGCAAATTGCATAATTTCCTTGTTTCTGATGGCTGAGTAGTATTCCATTGTGTAGATGTACCACAGTTTTTTAATGCATTCTTCAGTTGAGGGACATCTGGGTTGTTTCCAGTTTCTAGGTATTACAAATAAGACTGCTATGAACATAGATGAGGAAACTTCCTTGTGATTTGGTGAGGAATCATTTGGATGTATACAAAGAAGTGTTATGGCTGGGTCTTGAGGGAAAGCTATTCCAAGTTTTCTGAGATATCTCCAGACTGATTTCCATAGTGGTTGTACAAGCTAGCACTCCCACCAGCAATGGAGGAATGTTCCCCTTTCTCCACACCCTTGCCAGCATGTGCTGTCATTTGTGCTTTTGATCTTAGCCATTCTGATAGGTGTGAGATGGAATCTCAGAGTCGTCTTGAGTTGCATTTCTCTGATGATTAAGGATGCTGAGCATTTCTTCAATTGTCTCACTGCCATTAGAGATTCCTCCTTTATGAATTCTCAGTTTAGCTCTGTTTCCCATTTTTTTTCATTGGAGTATTTGGTTTCTTGGTGTTTAATTTCTTGAGTTCTTTATAAATTTGGATATTAGCCCTCTGTCAGAAGTAGGGTTGGTAAAGATCTTTTCCCAATCTGTAGGTTACTGTTTTGTTCAAATGACAGTGTGTTTTGGCTTACAGAAGCTTTTCAGTTTCATGAGGTCCTATTTATTTATTGTTTGTCTTAGATCCTGAGCTGTTGGTGTTCTGTTCAGGAAGTTGTCATCTGTGCCAATGAGTTCAAGGGTTTTACCCACTTTCTCTTCTAATAGGTTTGGTGTGTCCAGCCTTATGTTAAGGTCTTTGATCCACTTGGACTTAAGTTTTGTACAAGGTCATAAGTATGGGTCTAATTTCATTCTTTTACAAATGGACATCCAGTTGGACCAGCACCATTTGTTGAAGATGCTGTCCTTTTTCCATTGTGCAGTTTTGGCTTCTTAGTCAAAAATTAAGTGACGTTAGGTGTGTGGGTTCATTTCTGGGTCTTCAATTAGATTCCATTGATCCATTGTTCTGTTTCTATACCAGTACCATGGTGTTTTTTATTACTATTGCTCTGTAGTTCAGTTTGAAATTTGGGATGGTGATACCGCCAGATGTGTTTTTATTGTACAGGATTGATTTAGCTATTTTGGGTTTTTTGTTATTCCATATGCAGTTGAGAATTGTTTTTTCTAGGTCTATAAAGAATTGTGGTGGTATTTTGATATGAATTGCATTGTATATGTATATTGATTTTGGCAGAATGGCCATTTTTATTATGTTTATCCTACCTATCCATGAGCATGGGAGATCTTTCCATCTTCTGATGTTCTCTTCAATTTCTTTCTTTAAGGACTTGAAGTTCTTGTCATATAGGTCTTTCACTTGAATGGTTAGAGTTATCCCAGGTATTTTATATTGTGTGGCTATTGTGAAGATTATTGTTTCCCTAATTTCTTTCTCAGCCCATTTGTTTGTTGTATAAAGAAGGGCTTCTGATTTTTTTTTTAATTAATTTTGCATCCAGCCATCTTGCTGAAGGTGTTTATCAGTTGTAAGAGTTCCCTGGTGGAATTTTCGGGGTTGCTTATGTATACTATCATATTGTCTGCAAATAGGGATAATTTGACTTCTTTGTTTCTAATTTGTATCCCCTTGATCTCCTTTAGTTGTCTTATTGCTCTAGCAAGAACTTCAAGTACTATGTTGAAGAGATATGGCGAAAGTGGACATCCTTGTCTTGTCCCTGAGTTTAGAGGAAATGCTTCAAGTTTCTCTCCATTTATTTGATGTTGGCTACAGGCTTGCTGTATATTGCCTTTATTATTTCTAGGTATGGTCCTTGTATGTCTGTTCTCTCCAGGACTTTTTGCATGAAGGGATGTTGGATTTTGTCAAATGCTTTTCCAGCATCTAGTGAGATGATCATGTGTTTTTTTTTCTTTCAGCTTGTTTATATGCTGAATTACATTGATGGATTTTCATATGTTGAACCATCCTTGCATTTCTGGGATGAAGCCTACTTGATCATGGTGTATGATACTTTTGATGTGTATCTTATCAGAACACCATGGATTAAAGCTGGACTTCAACAACCATAGAAATAACAGAAAGCCTACACACTCATGGAAACTGAACAATTCTTTACTGGATGACTGCTGGGTCAGGGAAGAAATAAAGAAGGAAATCAAAGACTTCTTAAAATCCAATGAAAATGAAGGCACAACATACCCAAACCTATGGGACACAATGAAAGCTGTGCTAGGAGGAAAGTTCATAGCACTAAGTGCCTTCAAAAAGAAAATTGTGACAGCCCATATTAGCAAATTAACAGCTAACCTGGAAGAACTGGAAGAAAAATGAAGAGAAGCAAACACTCCCAAGAGGAGCAGAAGGCAGGAAATCATCAAACTTAGGGCTGAAATCAACAACTTAGAAACAAAAAGAACAATACAAAGAATCAATGAAACCAAGAGTTGGTTCTTTGAGAAAATGAACAAAATAGACAAACCCTGAGCCAAATTAACTAAAAGGCAGAGGGAAAAAACCCAAATCAACAAAATCTGAAATGAAAAGGAAGAAATAACAACAGATATTGAGGAAATCCAGAGAATCTTTAAGTCCTACTTTAAAAATCTGTACTCAACCAAATTTGAAAACCTAAGCGAAATGGACAATTTTCTTGATAGTTTCCACCTACCAAAGTTAAATCAAGATCAAGTTAATAGATTAATCAGCCCCATAACCCCTAAGGAAATAGAAATAGTCATTAAAAATCTCCCAACCAAAAAAAGCCCAGTGCCAGATGGTTTCAGCACAGAATTCTACCAGACCTTCAAAGAAGAGCTAATACCAATACTCTTCAAACTCTTCCACAAAATAGAATCAGAAGGAACACTGCCAAACACATTCTATGAGACCACAGTTACCCTGATTCCTAAACCACATGAAGACCCAGCAAATAGTGAGAACTTCAGACCAATTTCTCTAATGAACATAGATGCAAAAATACTGGCAAATAGAATTGTGTCATATTTTTAACCCAAACTTTTAGTTCACTAACTTTAAAAAAAGTATATCCTTTCTGTTGTATTTAGTCACATTGTATTTTAAGCATAATTTTATATATTGAAATAAGGTGCACTTGACGATTTTTCTAATGCACAGTCACAGTCTTTATGACTTTCTTCTTAGGCTGTCCTCTTGGCCTCACTCTGAACTCTATGTGTATATGCGTTTGTGTTTAATCTCCTACTGATTGGTTAGGTCTTTTAAGTTGGCTTTTTTTCTGAGTTCTGTTGCTTGAATACTCTGTCTTTCATCACTAAAATTTTTTTAAGGCTCACACTGAAGTTTTCTAACAGGAGATGGTTTTGTTTTCTCAATCACTATGATGAAGTCTTCTTTAAATTTCATCTTCCTTTGAGATATTTAAGACCTGTCAGGAGAGTGGACCCTCTGAATATTGCCTGGGTACCTTTGAGAGGGAGTATTCATGCTCCAAAGAGAATTTCTCCAGTTATGCTAGGACCAGCAAGAGACTCTTGCTCCTTATCTACCTAGTACAAATTTCTCTACTTTATCATAATGTCAAGAAGAGTGTTTTATGATTCAACTTTGGATGGTACCTCCCCTTCAGAGCTTTCAAGCTTTAGGAGGTATCTCTTTGGCTACATAAGGAACTCTTAAAATCTGGCGACTGACCCCTAGCTTGAGTGTACTGCCCTTAACCCATAAGGCATATTCTGACTCTTAAAAGGCATGTGGGGTGGCACAATTTGTAAGAATCCTGCACCTTCAAGTTGCTAATCTAAATGTGAGAGAAATAGCATCCTGTAATCTTAACTGTGAATGAGAAAAAGGTCTGGGGATTTCCACTTCTGCAAGGATTGGAGTTAGTATCTGCAGTGGTAAGTCATGTCGTTCCTTGCAGGGTGGTGTAGGATAACAATTGATACTTGTGGCTTCCTCCTATGACTCTTTATAACCATAGTCAGATCACCAGAAAGCTACTGGGCATATCCCAACAGGGCGGCACCCAGCAGCCCCTGGAGTGGTTCCTTCTAGACTCTTACACCAGTGGTTCTCAACCTCCCCAATGCTGAGCCCTATAATATAGTTCTTCATATTGGGGTGACCCCCCGCCATAAAATCATTTTCATTGATACTTCATAGCTCCAATTTTGATACTATTATGAATCACAATGTAAATATGTGTGTTTTCTGATAGTCTTAAGTGACCTCTGTAGAAGGTGGCTCAATGCGTTCATGACCCACAGGTTTAGTACCTCTGCTCCAGACCATTGAAAGGAGAGAGTGGAAACTGTTTCATTCTGAGGTGTTTCAGGGCTGTGGAACCTAAATATGATGTGTCCTGCCCAGGAATGCTGGGGTGGGGAAGGGCACTGGATGACTGAAGGGAAACTGAGTAAATCAGAAATGTCACTGATTCCCAACAGTATGGCTCCTTAGTTCTAAAAGATCTAAAATGCTAATAGATAAAGCCAAAAGTGTATCTATTTGATGGAGAAATTAAATGGAATTTAAGAGAATGGAACTTAAACTGAGAGTGTCCTTCTGGGGCAAAGACTTGCTGTGACTTGTCTCTGTTTGTCCCACCTTGTCCAGGCCATGCTGGATTTTTGTCTTTGTAGATTTCCATGAAGATTCAGAAGGAAAAAAAAATCAGCTCTGAGGAATAAATAGACCAGAGTTGTTTTCCTTTTAAATTCAACCCACAATAAAATAAATAGATAAATAAATAAATAAACAAAATAAAATAAAAGATTATAAAGATTTATTTTAACCTGTATTACTTGAAGACAAGAATAAAGTTATCATTATTCTTCTTAAAATTAGAAGTGTATGTATGCATGTTTTTTATGTATCTACACCCACACATATACAAATAAATGTATATGGCATTGTATGATATATGTATACATGTGTTCACATGGTATGTGATAAACATAAAGCCATTGAGTAAGTGCCTGGCAATTGAGCATATATCCCATTTCCTATTGTGAAGCATTTTTCTGTATAGCCTAAGAATCAAAGGTTAGTGCAGTGATTATAGAATATTATATCATATATTAAGTCCATGTCTTTGTAGAAACAGCTTCAAAGGATTTTACACAAATAACTTCAAAAAAGAATAAATACAACAAAACAAAACAAGAAAACTTACCCCCAAAAAACAGGAAAATTAATTTCTAGAAAAATTAACCAATGCAAATGAATAGTTTTAGAAATATCTAATTAGGCAAACACCTAAAATATGGCTGGTTAATAGCCCAGAACATGTTTAATTGTCTTTCCAGTTTAAGACCAATTAGCTATGGTTAATTTCACAATAGTTGTTACCATATGTAAAATTTCAAATTAGATCCAGAGATATACCACCACTTCATGTTGCTGCTAATTTTCCCTTGATTTAATACTAGTTTGGAAGAAAAAACTCAATTTCCTAAATATGGCTTTGACATTTTCTGCCTTCAATGGAACCTTTAAGTCAGCTTGCTATGCTTGCTTAACCACAGCAAAATGCAAATCTTCCTGCCAGAAGGGCACTCATCTGGCAAGCTCTCATCTACATACATAGATATTTGGTATCCTCCCCAAGAGTCTTCCATTTTAAAGTTCCATGCTGCAGAAGTTATTTGCATATGCAAACTCCTGCTATTCTGGTCTGTGTCCACTAGGGGCACAAGAAGTGAATCCCTGTAACTACATTTACTTGATGACTGTAATTCATTGGAAATTGTGATGGGTCCCAAGATTTTGTAATGAAATACTATGGATATTAACAAGTAGTATTTAGTTTGAAGATCTGCTATTGAGTAAAACTGCACATCTGAAAGGGAAATGATGGTCTGCATGACTCAGTAAATACCAAATACAGGAAGTACTGAATAGCTTTAAATATAATGATCTTTTAAAATCTGAGAGAAAAGATAAGGAGAAAAGCTCTGAGGGTTATGGTGCCTCTCATGCAAGCAACGGGTTTTGAATTCAAATCCTCAGCAATCACATAAAAGCCAAGCATGTTGTACACACCTACAACTCCAGGGTTGTAGGACAGAGAGAGGAGGTTCCTGGAAGCTTGCTGGCAAATACAGCCAAAACTGTGATCTTCTCTTCCTTCCTTCCTTCCTTCCTTCCTTCCTTCCTTCCTTCCTTCCTT
>CAJQZJ010033660.1:2291678-2316824 GCA_907164525.1 Lophiomys imhausi | reverse complement strand
CTTCCTTCCTTCCTTCCTTCCTTCCTTCCTTCCTTCCTTCCTTCCTTCCTTCTTTCCTTCCTTCTTCCTTCCTTCATTTCTTCCTTCCTTCCTTCCTTCCTTCCTGAACAAAGGAAGAAGCCCAGGACTAAAGTCACTCTGAACAAGAGAGAAGAGAATCAGTCACAGGAAACAATGGCAAATAGAAGCCTTTGCTTTCCATGGTAGGTAGAGGACTACTTGAGATTAGCTGGCCCATAGGTTAGGTAATGTGAGTGACCCTCAAGGACTTGAGTGCTGCAAGAAGACAACAAAGACAAAAACAAAGTGTTCAAAAGGAGGTAGAAACACCTGTGCTGTGCTGCAGGGTAGTGCCCCACAGGGAAGATAAGGCTATGCTAGCATCAAGAAACAGCTAGCGCCGGGCAGTGGTGGCGCACTCCTTTAATCCCAGCACTTGGGAGGCAGAGGCAGGCGGATCTTTGCGAGTTCGAGGCCAGCCTGGTCTACAAATTGAGTCCAGGACAGCCAGGGCTATACAGAGAAACCCTGTCTCGAAAAACCAAAAAAAAAAAAAAAAAAAAAAAAGAAACAGCTAGCATGCACTGCCCCTAGAGACCTGCACATGGGCAGCAGGTGGACCCATGAGATTGCCATGGAAACCTGGTAAAAAGCCTTCCCTTTAAACTGTAGAAGCAGAAGATACATTAATTGAGCAATGCAGGAAAGTGCCATATGCAAACTAGACTCTGTTGACCCAGGCAAAGGGGTCAGACACAGGGACCTAGGACCCATCTGTACAATGATCTTCCCTCTCCCATAGAAGCTCCTGGGGCTTTTGAGAACTCTTTGAAGCCCACAAGACAGGGAAAGTGAAGAATCTACCTTCAGAGAGGTTATGTAAACAGTCAAACTGCACTAGCAAGGAAGGGTAATGAAGAGATCTCCTGCCTGTGTCAGGTGGCAGGAGGCACACTCTGGTTTGAACTGGTAGGACACTGTAATTCTAGTTCATCACACATGCAAGAAAGCCTCAACCCAGCAGCAGGAGACAGGGCCACTCCAGCTTCAGGCCTGTCCACACTGCATGGTTTGAGGACATAGATGATGGAGCTGTCTCCATAAATGACTGAACCCACCAAGGCATGGTGTGAATAGGTCACTAACCCAATTTTCATTTCCTGACCCCTGGGCTAGCAATCCTGTGTGCTGGTAGAGTCGTGATCTTTAGTTCCTGACCCAGCATCCAGAGTGGCCTCTGGAGGCCTGTTCATAATGGAATAGACTCTTATGCTTCATTACAGAGAACCATGGGAAAATGCATGTGTGCGGGGGTGGGGTGGGGTGGGGTTGGGGATGGAGGTGTGTTTGAATAGTCAGGTCTTCGAACACTTTACTCCTCATTCAGGCAACTCTTCTTTTGGGCTCCTGTAGAACTAAAAGACCCTTACAATGCTGTATGGAAGCAATGCCTTTGCCTGCTCATCACTTGAGAGCAGATCTGCAGTTGTCCCTTCATCCCATTTCCTTCTTTCTCTCAAGCATAGCATGAACCAATTACAACATATCAAGGCAGACATGAAGCCCAATGCATGCTTAGCCTAAGCTCTTCTAAAATATAACCTGGAGGGCTTCTGCACAGATTTGATACTTTCAGAACTTTAGGGGCAGCTCAGAGTGAAGACAGAAGTTCTCTGACGCCCATAGAGACAGCTCCGACCCCACGACAGAGGTAAGTGGGTACAAGAGAGTTTAGCTTCAGCTGTATTGTTTACGCATTATTTCCAGAACCTGATGGTTTGATATCTGTTCTATTGTGGGCCCTTTCTCAAATGTCCGAACATTTATTAGTTTTGTTTGTATCCTAAATTGGAAAGTTGTCAAATCAGGAAGAGAAAAGGAAATGACACTTTTAATTATGACACCTTTACAGAATCAGCTAGAAATAATATCTGGGCAGTCATAACAGAAACCTCTGCAAAGAGGCTGAAGTACATGCATGGTGTAGTCCACAGTCCTCCATGAGGGCTCTCAGGGGCTTTACCTCTGAGCAAAGACTTCCATAAATGGAGTCATGCTGCTTTGCAAGGAAACACCCAAGGAGTGGAAGTGGGGATCAGAAACTTGGAAGCACACAGCCAGACTGCACTTTGATATCCCAGGAGCAACAAGGAGGTAACCGGAAGAGACAGACATCCAGAGAACAGGTGAGAGCTATGCCAAGGGTCAGGCAAGGTAGACTCTCTCAAGTCAAGGAAAGAATGTGAGATTTCATTCCCAGTTATTATTGGAAAACTTCATGCTGTTTAGAATGGGGACTGGAGGAGTCAGATTTACATTCCTACAATGTGGATCTGGCTGATTGTTGTTGTTTAAATATGAACTGTTTCCCCATAGTCTCAGGCTTTTGAACATTTGTTCCCCAGTTGGTGATACTGGTTGCAGAAATTCAGGAGGTATGGCCTGATAGGAGAAAAGATGCTATTGAGTGAAGAGGCATGTTGCCCTGCCCTGATGGGATCTAGAACCACTGTAAACCCAAATAAACTTTTCCTTCTGTAAATTTCCTTGACCATGGTGTTTCATCACAGCCTTAGAAAAGTAACTAATACAATACAATACCAAGATCAAACAGAGAGTACCAGGAAGCTCTGAGCAGGTGACAGGCAAAGGGAAGTCCTTCCCTTTTCTTGAGCACCATTGTTAGGAAAGGCTTCTCAGTCACAGAAAGGCACAGCAAATTATTAGGTCAAAGTTCCTCCAGAATGAAGACTTGGCAATCCGGGAAAAAGCATCGATTTTTTTCTAATAGGTTTGTTAAGCTACAGCACTGAAGACTGTTTGGAAGGAAGGGGCATGATCTTATGTTACAGACTCAAGAGACCAGCAAGGCCTGTCGATTCAAATTATTTTTGTTTTCCATGTGGTATTTGTCATAATTATCAATGCACAATAACTTTACAAATGGATGGTTTTTGTCTGTGACATTTTCCTAGAGCTCAAAGTTAAAAGGGAAACCAAAACAAGCATAAGTGTGTTCCCTTCACTCGTGAGAGCCTAGGCAGTCAATGCTGGAGGAACCCTTCATTCCTCCTGCTCTTCCCACCTACTTCCCCTCTGCCTGGTACACTTCACTCTGAAAATGCAAACATCCTGACATGCAAGAGTACAAGTTCTTCTGATATAAGGGAGTCAGGAAAAGGATGGGGTAGGAAAGCCATCACCATGTGTTGCTGCCTGGGCGGGAGTTACACGTGACAGATGCAAGCCTGAGATGGGCCTCTCCTCCACTAACTGCACCCTGTAGACTGGTACTTCAGCCCAGGCTGCCACCCTTCAGCTCTCATTCCTATGGGTGCTTTCCACTCTCAAGTCTGATTCCTCCATATTCTCTTCTCCCCTCCCTGGAGAGAAGGACATTGGAGAAAGTATCAAGAAATTACTCTTCTAACAATCATGTTTTGGTTCTTTCTCTTACCCTAAAGGAATAACTGCCAAGGTCAAACGTTTTGAAGTTTAACCTTCATCTGTAATCAGAGATAGCAATATTCTTTTTGCTTGTTTGTTTGTTTTATAATTTATTTTTTATTTCTTCAAGTTACATCTCAATCCCAATCCCCTCCCTACTCCCCCTCCTGTCCCACCCTTCCACCCTCTTCCCCCTCAACGCCCCGATCCTCTACCTTTTTTTTTTTTTTTTAGTTTAAGGTATTTATTTTCCCCCCCAACAGCTCTCCCTTTCAGTCCAACAAATGGTTCTTTCTCTTATAGCAATAAATACAATACAAAACAACAGAAATAGATAGGCCACAATTATGAGAGTTATATGGCTTAGCACACATTCCCAATGTCCAGTCCATATGTATTTGGCACCTGACTTTAACATTCACTATCTAACCATCTCCATGAGTTTAAAGTTCTATATCTGACTCAGCTTTCATACTAACTTGCCTCACAATTTTAAAAACATCTTCTTAGATCCAGAACACCCTCTTGATTCCTAAACAACTCAAAATTTAACTATGAGACTCTAGCTATCTATTCTTCAACCACCTCAGAGACCTGAGAGGGATAAATATATATGATTATACAGGAAGTGCAGGGCCCGCAGCTTCCAAAACTAAGAAATGACACCAGTGGCTGCCTGGACAGTTCCCATTTTCTCTTCATACATTACAGCATCAATCTTCAGCCGTTTGGCCCCGTTTCTCTGACAGACATTGATTGTAGAGCAAGAATTATGAAGTACTTACCTACCCTGTCTTGGCAATATTCTTAGGGCAGGCTACCCTCTTCCCATTGGATGGGTAGCCTGCTTCCTTGGAGCAGGCTTTGTGCTGCCCACTGGATGAACACTTGAATAACTCCCTTTCAAAGTGGTTTTGCATCCCATCCTGGAAGGAATGGACTGTGCAACAACTTACTGAGGGTAATGAATGTGCTCTTTCCTGTCATCCTCCACCGTGTCCACACCTCTGGCTTTGGGTACCACTTTTCGTAGGAAACAGGAAAGAGCTTTCCTAGAAGGAAGGATGCTCTTCTCTTTCCTGTTCAGGACCTGTCTGAGCACTTGGCCTGATGTTTGAAAGGAGAACGCTGTCTGCCCTTGTGTAACTCCAGCCCAGGCAGCCACACACAGCGGTGACTTTCCTATCCCATCCCTTCCCTGACCCCACTGAATCAGAAGATCTGTTTACTTCTGTTTGTCACGGTGCTTACATCGTCAGAGCGAAGAGTACCAGAAACTGTGTGAGGTTCAGATGAAGAGAGTATCTTGGGCAGAGGGCTTGCACCAAGTGCTACATAATCCCTACGGATGGAAAGCTGCCAGTAGATAGAAGAGTCTAGTGGAAGCCTAGGATACCTATCTGTCAATGCTTTTATTGGAGTGGTCTTGTTTGAGATGCTTGTGAGTAGAAAGACATGGGAGTCAGTGTGCTGTTGGCAATGTGTGAAAGCTTGATCTGTCAAGGATAAGGCCAGAAGCATGGATGGCAGGAAACATTTTTTTCTACTTTTGGAGACATAACTGATGTGCTTACTACCAAGCAATGATTCAGCTCTCCCATTAACAAGCAGGGGTTGGTACTGCAGAAGATGACAGCTAACTCAGGAAAAGCACATCGTACACAGTTAATGGAAGCAAGGTGGCAAAGTGTTCTTTATTAAAATATTACCTCCCCTTTTAAGGAAAAAAAAAGGATGGCAAAATGATTTAGTCATCAATAAAAATTGATTTGACTTTTGGAAAAAAACCTTAATATTTATATAATTCCTCTCATGGGAATTTTCTTATAGCAAATGTGGATGTGTAAACAATAGAATGTCTTCAAGTTTAGTGATCTGTTTGCCCAGGGGCAAAGACATGGCTGCTGTGGGGTAGGCAAGAAGCCATTTAAATGTGTGTTGCTTTGTTCTTCTGTATACTCACTCACTCCCACCAAGGGCTGGCCAGCATCCCAGCTGGGGTCCCAAGACCAGGTGACCCTCAACCTTGACTAGAACTCCTTCATCAGCATGTGCCTCCTATGGTGAGATTTCCTTGTCACATGTGTTTCATCTTTACTTCCATTGTGGTGTTGTAATAGTATTGTGTCATTCATGTGTTGTGCTTCTCTATGTTGTAGGTTTTCTATATTGTACTTGTGGGGCATGAAACATGTTCTCCCTAATTCTTCCTTACATATACCAACCAGGAAGAAACAGAGAGATAGAAACCACATGGTGAGTGACAGAATGAATTTACTATAGGGAGCTACCAATGGGGAGTTGGAGAGCCTGACATCAGCTACAGACTTAAGACCCCGAAGAGGACAGATGACATGGATCTATGGGATAACACCAGCGCCAGTGGAGAGAGGAGCAAGGCCCTTGTGGCTAGCCTCAGCTCCACTTCTGCACAATGAGTGACATATTTCTGTTACTGAGGCTGCCAACAGGGTAAAATAATCTAGACTCTGATTAACATCTCAATTAAATATAGCAGGGTGAAACCAAGGAAACCATGTCCTTCAAACACATCACTCACTTATCCACTTCCAACTGCCTGTCCCCCTTCTGCACCTTCTTTCCTATTCTCATTTTTTCTCCCTCCCCCCTCTTGATTCCATCTACCTCCCTCAGCCTGAAGAATTCTGGGGTTACTTTGACTGGCTAGTGACAATGCTCTTTGTAGGAGGCATAGAAATAAACACCAGGGGAACAAGAAATGTCAACACAATGGGTTGTTCCTTCAAAGGAAGGGATGCATAACCTATTATCCACTCAGAAGTCTGGGAGCTGATGTGGTTAATAGCCTGGTGACCTTTGCACTCTCTGTGACGTAAAGACCCCCCCAGCTCCTCCCCCAGATCCTTTCATGAGCTTGTTTTTCCACGTCAATCTACAGAACATGTCTATATGGGAGATGTTACATGTAGAGAATCTGTAGAACCATCTTTACAGGAGTTGTCACATGTACATTACATGCACATTTTGATGTAGTCACGTTTTATCTTAGCTTACTTTGTTCCTCAAGGTGATTTTATTTTTTTTTCACCATGGACACAGGATTAAGTTAATTATCATAAGGAGAGTTTTCACCAAACCATGCTATGCTTAAATGTATGTAAAATGAACTACTTGGGTGTCAGACTCTGACATTAACCCACACAGTTACTCAGTTATTTTGAAGCAAACTGCCCTGCCCTATTATCTCCCACAGATGATTACTCTGGTGGTGGCCATGCTGGTGGCAGAGACCTCATAGTACTTCAACAAAATTTCAACATTAAATTTCTAAGCTACCACTTCCTGTCACATTTTACTGATTGACTTTTGATGTCCACTAGGAGAGATGCAAAGCTATCTCTGGACTTTTATCATACATACCCTGACATCAGAAATACAGACATTACCACTTGATCAGGAGAGGATTCTAGAAGCTAGAATCACCTTTGCCCCTCTTCTTATCACAATTTGAAAAATATTCAAATATAAGGTTTCTAATAAGTCATGACAGACAGAAGTGAGAGGCAATTATAGAGATGTCTCTGCTTTTCCAACACGTTGTGATAAGTGCCGATTCTGTGGGAGACTTCTGAGACATCTGTTACACTACAATGCAGTCCTTAGGCTTATATATGACAGTAGCTATCCTGACAGATGCCTCTTCACTACATGTTTTCTGTTCCTCAGGAATTTAACTAGATCTTGATGGAAAAAATATAGTGGGTCCATGTCTGATTTTATGCAATTTTTTTCCTACAGAAAATATCTTCATAGACATTTTCCTTCAAACTATTTTACTTAATCAGTAATAGATTTTATGAGTAATTCCCTTGTTTGTTATGGTATTCACATGAAACTTTTAAGAGATTGAGACAGAAAGCCATTAACACCAATCTAATAAAATAGCAGGCGAATTTAGATATATTATACTTTCAGGAAGTTTTCAGTGCCCCATGATCAATAATGTAAGGCTTGCAATTACATCATCACATTCTAACTTACAGCCCTCAGCTTCCTTGTCAGAGCTCTCACCAACTGCTTTGATAGTCTGGAAAAGAAAAGGAACTCCTTAACATATAAAGGGGTTGTGCCAAGAGAATGGCTCAGTGGGTAAGAGAGCTTGCTGTGAAAACAAGAGGACCAGAGTTCTAATCCCAGCACACAAGTAAAATCTAGGCATACGTATATATATATATATATATATATAATGTGTCTTGTGTGTGTTTGTATATGTATGTATGTATGTATGTATGTATGTATGTATGTATGTGTGTATGTATGTATAACCTCAGTGTTGTGAACAGACACACATATCAGTCCTAAAAGGAGCTTAGTGACAAGCAAACCTGACTGAAACAGTTAGGGTAGGGGTCAGTGAGAGACCCAGGCAGAAGGGATTAAAGTGGAAGGGATTAAAGTGGAATAGGTGAGGAGAGCAAAGGTCTTCCTCTGGCCTGCACTTGCACATGAAAAGTACATATGCCTGTACAACCATGTACACATACATACCTGTATACTCCAAAGAGGAAGTGGAGGACAGGGGTAGGGAGGTGGGGGGGGCTACCACAATTACCTTTTGCTAGCTAATCTAGAATTTTAAATTTGTAGCAAATTATAAGTACATTCATCTATGGAGAATAACAGAAAGTAACACAAGAAAAGGAATTGCTATGTTGGTATGCATTTTTTACCTTTTTACATTTCTTGGTGGTGCATCCATCCACACCTATGTAAAAAGTGAATGGGGGGAAGGAACATAGAGGGAGAGGGAGCTTCACACACTGTGTCTGTACCTTATCAGCCCCTGTTGTCCTCATCCACTTCTCCAGCACGAATGGCTTTTATTTAAGTGGGACAATCTGTAAGGTAGATTTTGGCACAGGCCTTCTCATGGCAAATTCCCCGCCCTTCCCCTGGCTTCATGACACATTTGTTTTTCCTTCATTTTAATGGAACTTTCATGAGTACAGGCTGTTGTCTGTCTTCTCCTTTAGCATGTCAGGTTGTCATCTATTGTTTCTGCTGAAACTTCCTCATCAACCTCCAACTTCCTGTCAGGAGATGAGTTTTCTTTTTCCTGTCCTTTGTACCTCTAAGGTTCCCCATTTAAAGCTGACAGAACTGGAGCTTTTCCTCTTTCTTATGTTCCAATTGATGGTTGCCTTGTCCAGCACCTCACATGTACTGAGAATATTGTTCAGATCTAGGCATATAAACTAACAATGGCCACTCTACGGTATGGTTAAGGGGAAAATTTTCTATTGTGGGTATGAGAGAAAATAGCCAGAGACATCTGGAAGTGTCCAGAGCAGAGAGAGAAAGAAATATACTGAACATGCCAGGAGACTGGACATGAACAGGGCTCTCTTCAAGAGAGGGAAGAACAGCAGGAGCCAGAAAATAGAGAAAACAGAGAGAGATAAGCAGGAGAAGAATGAAGAACGAACATAGTGTAGCAGGGTTATAAGGACAATGAGTAGCTTGGAGAAGAAAAGCCTATAAGCTGGAGAAGTTTAGGGTAGAGGAGGTGAGAAGGGCCAGGATGTCAGCATGGACTCAGATGTGTACAGGTACTTGGGATGCTGAGGGAGACTGGAGGTCAGCATGAGCTTTCACGTGCTGATAGGTACCATAGGTAGCCATGTGGTCCTTCTGCCAGAGGTAAGGGAAAATGATTCCTTTTGGAACAGTTTCACAAATTCCTGAGGAATGTTGGCTTTTACTAAACACCAGAAATCCTGCTATAGTCCTGGTTGAGCTCATTTCTGGGTGTTTGGACTACTTTGAGGAGTTTGAAGAATTGGAGTTTCCTTTGGACCTAACAATGGGTAAAAGTGACCATGTTTCTCAAATGTGTACCCAGTCTTCTCTGTCCTTCCTTCGGGAGCCGGCTTTTGCTGATGTCTTCCAGTCACAGTTTGGCTATTTCCACCGTGTCTTTTATTCTCTTTATACTTTTTTCTGGACAATCTTTACTGAGCTCATTTAAGGCTCACTATACAGATCTTTAGTGTTCATTTCCCTGGTTTCCAATGTGAGTTTTTTCGTTTTAATTTAACAGTGTGTTTTAAGTAATAGGGTACACCCTCACCCCCACCCCAGTTCTTGTCTCTCATCATTCTTCTCATTCTGACATTCATTTGCACAGGCATTTAACCCTTTCCAGGAAACAGCTGGTTGTATTTATGATCTTTCTTTAATGTCCACATTGGCTGTTATCTATACCTGGGTCACTACAGGCGTGTCCCCCTCCCTGTTCTTTTACCTCTTTAATCTCTCCTGCATTCCTTTGCTTCTTTAGGTACTGTGGGAATGTTCTGGCACATTATGGGCCTCATATGGAGAAGATCAGAGTCTTACCCACGTCCTTGTGCTTCCCATTTTGTTCCTCTAACTGTGTGATGTCTTTCTTGTCCTTTCTACTGATTTAGTAAGGAGGTCAGTATATGAGTTCTGGTCATCAAGAACACAAGCCTATCTCTTGGCATGAAAAAACCCCTTGCTCCAACTGCAGACAGACTGCTGTCCAAAAAGGACAAAACTTGGTAGCAGGGAAGTTGACAGCCTAACTCTGCCAAGACAGGGTAGGTAAGTCCTTCATAATCCCTGCTCTACAACAAATGTCTGTCAGAGAAACAGGACCCAAAGGCTGAAGACTGATGCAGGAATGTATGGAGAGAAAATGGGAACTGTCCAGGCAGTCACTGGTATGTCATTTCTTAGTTTTGGAAGCTGCAGGCCCTGCACTTCCTATATAAGCAGATATATTTATCCCTCTCAGGTCTCTGAGGTGGTTGAAGAATAGACAGCTAGAGTCTCATAGTTAAATTTTGAGTTGTTTAGGAATCAAGAGGGTGTTATAGATCTAAGAAGATACTCTTAAAAGTGTGTTGCAAGTTAGTATGAATGTTGAGTCAGATATAGACCTTTAAACTCATGGAGATGGTTAATAGTAGAATGTTAAAGTCAGGGGCCAAATATGTATAAACTGGACATTGGGAAGGTATACTGGGCCATTTAACTCTCATAAATGTGGCATATTTATATCTGTTGTTTTGTATAGTATTTACTGTTATAAGAGAAGGAACCATCTGTTGGACTGAAAGGGGAAACTTCTGGGGGGAAGAGGGTGGAAGGGCGGGATAGGAAGGGGGAATAGGGAAGGGTTTGTGACTGAGATGTAACTTGAAGAAAAAAAAAAATAAAGTATTTAAAAAAAAAAAAAAACACGTCCTGGCCCCACAGACAGGACATGCAGGCTTCTGACTGAAAATACAAATGAATGGAGATCATTAAGAATGGCAAAGAAATTAATGCTTCTATTTATTAAAATGACCAGAGGAGGATTGAGCACTTCCCCCTACCCCTTCCTGCTTGATAAGCTCACAGGTGTGGAATATCTGCTTTAAACCACAGGAAACTCTGTCAGGGAGTGCAGAGCAGAAAGGAAATGGAGCACACAGAGAAAAGTTGGAAGAGGAGCCCCAGCTAGAAATTTGAGACAGAGATCCTCATGTTTTGAAGCACGAGGGGCAACATGCAAATGCAAAAATGACCAAGTGAGCATGTGTGTGAGGAATGGAGTAGCAGAAGGATGGTAAAGAACACAAGGCACACGGAGCTTGGGCAGCAGCAGACTATTATCCTGCCTGTGTTGTCTTATCCAGCCACTCCTACCTCCTCCTGTCACTCCTGTGTTTCCCAAGGGAGGCAAAGTCAAAGTAGAACCAAGGAGTAGCTGCCTTTGCTCAAAGATTTCATTCCAGACAACACAGAGCAGACCCCAGGTCTAAGAGGAAAAACACAGACCCTGTGCCGCATGGAGCCATGTGGAAGGTATGTGTGGTTTCATACATAGAGAAGCTGCTCTCATGGTGCCTACAGCCATCCTTTGCCCCCCCTCGGAGCACTGTGGAAGAGACACAAAAGGAGTCATCCATTAAATCAAAGCCTTTACTTTCTGACCTCTTGCCAAGTTTCTGCTGGCTCTGGGGAAGGAACACTTGGTCTCTGTCCTTTCTTCTGAGGTTAACCTTTGGAAGGGGCTGATGGATTAGAGGGACTTGTATGGTTTCTTTTGACTTCTAATGGATCTTGTTGGCCCCTCTTACCAGGATTCTGAGGCACAATTGAACTCTTGCTGCTCTGTTCCATCAAAGACATTCCTTTCACTGGACTTTCTTCACAAGACCTGAATGATTGAGTGATGTCAACTGATGAACATTTTCCCAACCCTGTGATTTGATGGTTTGAATAAGCAGCATCTTCACTGATCTGAGAGGAATTTTCAGAGGTGTGAAATTATCATAATCCAGACTTGGGCATTCCCATTTTTTTTTTTTAAGAGCTGTGCATTCTGCCAATCTACCTTGTCTGTTCCTGTTGTCAGTTACTTGCCTGGGTTCCTGGTCTACCAAGACAATATTGACAGCAAGTGGAGGCCAACCTCTTCCAGTATTGATGAAGACAAACAGTAAGTGAGAAAAGCCCACCTGAGAGAAGCCTTTTTGTTTTAGTTCATTTGAGCTGTAATAAAACACCTTCTCAATAAGCAGCTCAGGGAAGGAAGGGCTTATTTTAGCTTACAACTCCAGGGTATACCTAGTCATCATGGGGAAATCAAAGCAACAGGAAATTGAAGGGCTGCTCAAGTCACTTCCACAGTCAAGAGAAGAGAGAGAGAGATTCAAACATTCTTATTAGTCTTTGCTAGCTTTCTCTACTCTTTGCAAATACTTTTATTCATTTTTAAGAATATCATGCAATGTATTCCAATTATATTCACCTCCAACTTTTCCCCCTAACTCCTCCCAGACCCCACCACCCTATATAGCTCCCAATTTCATGTCTTTAAAAAAAAACCTTATTTAAATGACTTACTTAATAATCCATTGACTCTATGCTGTCTATATAGTCCTATGTGTGGGGCTGTCCACTGGAGCCTGGTCAACCTACCAAGAGCCACACCCTTGAAGAAAACTAAACTGTCTTGTCTTCCCCTAGAAGCCACGATCGATGATCCTCAGTTACTGGTTGGAGCTCATGAATCCCCTCACCCCCGTGCTGGAATGTTGATTGCCTTGATCTCCTGGAAGTCTAGTGCAGGTAATCATAGCTACAATGAGTTCATGAGATTTTTTTTTTTTTTTTAGTCTTACACAGGCTCAGGTCCCAAACCAGGGAATGGTGCCACATACTTTCAGGCTGTGTCTTCCCACCTCATAAGCAACACAATTCCCCCATATGCTTGCTACAGACCAACCTATGTGGTTTAAAAAAGTAAAATATCCCAGTTGTTTGATTTTACCAACGAAGACTCAGGAGCCAGATGTTGTGTTGAAAGCCTGCTAGCTCAGAATGGCAGAGAAAGCACCCAGCTGAGAAGCCAAAAGCCCTCAAAGCTAAAAGCCCAAAGCTAAAAATTTTCTTCTCCACACTGTCTTAAATACCCTCAGCTCAATGCCGCTCCTTTCTGTTAATCCCTGTCAGCTGCTTTCTTGCTCTGCCTCTTGACCTAGGGTTAACTTTATTTAATCCCGTGTACAGAAAGCTCTTAAATTAAAGGTGTGTCCTAGGGCAGATCCACACCACAAGTGCTTATTTATACTCAACAAAAAGTTCTTGGATCAAAATCTGAGCCATCCCATAATTAGAAACAGATTTTTCAATTCACAAATTCAGAGTTCACAATGCGGTCAGATATTCTGCAACAAACCTGGTCTACACAACCCTCCATTGAGACTCTTTCCAGGTGTCTTTAGGTTGTGTCAAGTTGTCAGTAAAAATCACACCTTTCATTGACATTTAATCACACACAGGGGAGTGTGTCTGGGCTGTGTCACTAAGTCACCAGAATCCCCTGCTTATATAGACAAAAAACAGAGGAGGATGTGATAGGAAGTCTACAGAAGCTACCACATTGGCATTTATGTGAATGAGAAACTGTGCACGAATCACAGGGCTTCTGTTGGGCCACCAAGGGAAGAAGTGACACATGGAAGAGAGTCATGGCTGTTGAGTTCAGAGAGGATGCCACAACAAGGAGTCTACTATAAGCTGTTTGAAGCCATGACTGGGATATTGCCCTCTGGAGCCCAAGTTATGCTTTGGCATCAAGCAGATGTAGTTGGAGCATCTCAAGGGTGTCTGTGAGGTGTCCAAAGCAAAGAAGGGTAACTTGGGTTTACTTATCTGCTCAAAACATCCAGGTCCCATGGAAAAGGCTGACATCTGTGAAATAGGGGTCAATTTGGTTTCCAACTTCCAACATCTTAGCCTAGACACTCATATTAAAGGTCTGATATTAACATTAATAGAATTTAATGGATTTATTTAATTTAAATATGATTCAACAGTGCTCTGCTATTAGCCAAATATTAGGGTTAGAGCCAAGCCATTTGATCTATCACAGTCCAAAGTCCAAAGCCTGGAAATTGGCAGTTTGGTTGGTATCTGTCTAGAAATGAAAGTTCCCTCTCATCTTTTCTCTTTCTAGAACTTCTTTGTTAATTTTACATGCCTATTTAAATTATTAATTTAAATGCCATTTCTTCTGTAAAAGTGATATATATATATGTAATACACACACACACACACACACACACACACACACACACACACACACACACACACATATATATATATATATATTCCCTTTAGACCCAGAGTCTTTTTAAATTGAATATTCCATTACAGGATTAGCATTCTGTCCTTCAACTCTGGTGTCCAGTGCAGATGTTAGTAGTGAGTGACAGCAGATGTCAGTGAGTGACAGCATATGCTCACACCAAAAGTCGTGATAACAGGGCAATGGGAAGGATGTTGGGATGTTAAGATCTGAACAACTATTTGCATCTCTGTTGTGTCCTTTAACATGACTGACAGTAACTCTAGGGAAATGCTGACTCTTAATCATTGCACGGTGATAGAACAGTGTATAATCTGTGTATATGAGATACAGTGATGGATGTGACTTCACAGTCATTGCTGGGTCACATCCCATGGTAGGATGTCTGGATGGAATCTCATGGGACAAGGGAACATGTGGCTCCTAGGATAATCATACATTTTCCTGGGACTGAGGGTCCCACTCTGTGTGACATATTTTGTGCCTTTTAGTCATTAGCTTTATAGACTTTTTAAAACAATAATTAAAGAAATAGAAAAATACACATCTTTATGTTTATTGATTGTGAAAACTTAAATAAAATTTCATCAAAATTTTAAAATAGGAAAAATGCAAGTGACTATGAACTCTATGTTACCATTGCCTTATAAGCTCTCACAAACTCATCCAAAGAAAAGGTTTTGGCCAATGAAGGCTTGTGTATTTTAGGTAAGGTATATGCTTTGGAAATGTAGATTTTTTTTTACATGATCTATAGTTTTAACCAATTTTCTAGTTAAACAACAGCTTTCCTGATTATGTTCAGCCTTCTGTTGTACAGTAAAAAGAGTCAGATAATGGTTGCAGAAAGAGATGAAGAACCTTACTTGCCTTTGTTAATTGCTTGCAGAGGGCTTCACAGTCACAGGACAGCCATATCCTCCCGACTAGATGCCTAGAAGTTTAATGGGTACTGGTAGGGTATTGGGAAGGACCAAAGGCTGGGCCTGCCTCATGAAGACCTTGCCTCTTTATGAGAGTCAGGCAGTGCATCCTGTGTAATGAGTATATGTTCATTTTGTGTGTCTTGTGTCCCCTGATGTTATGGGTGCAGTATGTGCAATGTGTGTCCTGAGGGTATTGGTATAGTCAGTGTGGTGGTTTGAATAGGAAAGGCCCACATAGACTAATGTGTGTGAATGCTTGATCCATAGGGAGTGACACTATTGGGAGGTGTGGCCTTGTTGGAGGAAGTATGTCACTGTGGGGGTGGGCTTTGAGGTCTCCAGGCTCTTGGATACTGCCATGATGACAGTGAACTAAACCTCTGAAGCTGTAAGCCAGCCCCAACTAAATGGTTCTCTTTATAAGAGTTGCCATGGTCATGGTGTCTCTTCACAGCAATAAAATTCTAACTAAGACAGTCATTGTGGTCAGTGTGACCCCTGAGGATATGGGTACAGTCTATATGTGTCCTGTGTCATGAGTTCAAGTGCAATGAGTGTGTCTCCTATCTTCCACAGGTACTGGTGTAGAAAATGTGTCCCCAGTTGACATTACAACACACTGCCAACATCAGAGCCACTGTGGTGGGAGGCAGTTCCCTCCGCCTGTTCTCTGCATCGTTCTTCCAGCTACTTCTGGGTTGGGGCACACTTGCCTTGTATTTGCTGAGATCTCTATCCTTAGGTTTGAAGTTTCTTTGAGGAGTTTCTTTCACTGTTTTTTTTATCTTTCTACTTCTCATCTCTAGTTTAATGATTCACTTACAATGAAACTCATAACTGTTAAAGAAGTAACATGACAACACAAGCTTCCCGGGACTGTGTCATGGATCTGGACTTTGGAATTCATTCATGATTATTAGAGATTCTTTTCTTTTCTTTTCTTTCTTTCTTTCTTTCTTTTTTTTTTTTTTTTTTGCAAACATGACTTAAGGTCATGACTTGATATGAAAATAAGCTTTCATATCAGTCACTTTTATTTAAATCATGCAGTTTTCCCAAGGCTTTGAAAATGAAATATATATTAGAAAGTGGTTTTTCATATTTCTTTTTTTTAATGTTTATTTATTACTTCAAGTTACATCTTCATCAGAGTCCCCTCCTTCCTGGTCCCACCCTCCCATTCTCTCCTCCCCTCCCATCTATCCTACTCCTTCAGTGTGGGGTGCCCCCACATCTCAGGCCCCCTCAGATCATCAGTCATATGAGGGCTAAAAACTTCCTCTTGCACCAGGGGCCTAGATTTTTCATATTTCTTAAACTATAACAAAAGTGTTAACTTAGGTTGAGGGTGAACCCTGTTTAATTAACTCAGGTCTGTCCTAGGGTATGCCAGAACTCTTGTTCCTGGTACAGGGACAAAGAAAGAGCATTCCTAGCAGCCTGATGTCACCAAGCACTCTGGGTTGCTAGTTTGTGGTTTGGCTTGAGGATCCACTGGCAACAGTGATGTCACAGGCAACTCCTCTCAGTTCTCCAACTAATCCATCCGTTCCTGGCACCACAGGAGGCATTGGGAAGACACTATGTGATGGTCCATTTTCAGGAGGAGATGTGCCAAGAGTCATCAGAGTCACAGACAGGCAGAAGGTGCCATGGGTCTCTCTCTCTCTCTCTGTCACATGCTACCCGGCACCTGCTTATCTGAGACCAGTTGCTTGCTATGTGACTGAGCCCAGGGTCAGAAAAAAGGGGAGCAATCTCAGGCCCCACATTTTCATTAGGTAAGGCTCTGTGTCCTAAACCAATGGTATAGGAAATTTGGGAAGGATGTCTGTGGTGAAGCCAGGAATGTTTCGAGATGGAAGACTTTATAAACCACCATCTTGAGGCAGATCAGCACTCCAGCCAGGTGTTAGGGTTTGTTTGTTTGCTGTTACTGTTACTATTTTCTTTTTGGTTTTGTATTTTGTGTTTTCTCTCTGCTGGCATCTGTCCCTCTCTGCAGAAGTGTAGAATAAAAACAGCTTTGCCTCCACTAGTCTCCTGAATTTTCTATTATCTTACTTCTAACCTCTCTCATTATAATCACCATTAAAATTGAGCTCCAGGGCTGGGAGCATCAAGAGCAGGTAAGAGCACTTGTTTTGTATGCATGAGTTCAAAATGCAGCACAGGTATGAAAGGCCAAGTGTGGCTGTGCATGTACATGCACCGGTGCCATGGACAGCTGAGACAAGAGGACAGGGACGCGCTGACCACCACTCTACCTTGTCTCAAGGAAATACAGGTAAAGAGTGATATACCAGGAGTCTTGGCATCTTCTTTCACCTCAACATGCACATACTAGCTCACACATGTGTTCATATATATACATACATAGTGAACTCCAGTAAGCTAGGGTTTGTCATAAACTCAGGTGTATGTAAATTTGTATACATGTGCTTGTGTGTTTGCATGCATTTTCAAGCAAATACTTGTGTGCATGTGTGCACAATGTGTGCTTGTATGAAAGCCCATATGAATCATATGCATGTATGTAAACAGGTAAATGTGTGTACATGTGTGCATATATGTGCAGGTGTTTACACATGTATTCTCTCTCTCTCTCTCTCTGTGTGTGTGTGTGTGTAGACACTCAGAAACAGTGTCAAAAACCTCTCACCACCCAGATGCATAGACCTTTCTTCCAGATCCAGGAACAGTACATAGCTTAAGGATATTAGGGGTGTAGACTGCAACGAGGATTCCAAAGATAAAATCAACCATTTCCATTCTTGTTAGCATGTTATTGTGTCTTAAAAGGGAGAAAGATATCTTTGCTGGAATCTGGGTTACCTCTCTTACCACTAAAACAAAATGAAAGATGCTATTGTTTCCTGGAGCAGAAAATTAAAGGAGCCTGTATTTCCTAATAGAACTTATTTCTTTTAGAAATGGGGACTCCTTTACTTGGTGTAAGAGAAAGGGTGGGGCATTACTCTAAAGATAGATGCTGAGACCAAGGTCCAGCAGAAGGAAAAAGCAACAGGTGTCAGGACAGAAACAAACTGAAGTGGCCTTCTCTGGAGATGATGATTTGCTTTCTCTGAACTCAAAACAGGACTCACCGGTACCCAAGCTGGTGGAAGCTTCAGGAACCAAGGAAGGTTTGTAAACCAGAATCACCATGAGCAGAAAAGATGCTCAGCATTTTAATGTGCCAGTTGTATAACAAGGAGGTTGTCATTTGAGTCAGGTAACCCTTTCTTCCCATCTCTGATCATCAGGAATGAATTGCAAGATTGAAGCAACATGCCAGAAAAGCAGGCATTTAGATTTGCCTGACTGTAATGTGCACATCATTTATTTACTTGCCCAGAGTGTGAGAGTAATTTTTTTGGTAGTCTGTTGCTTTTTTCCCATGTCACCTGTTCAAGGAAGTCCACAGTGCCACATTTTCATCAAGAGCCTGCACCTGGCTCAAGCATATATTTTTCCTCCTCACCTTCCTCTTTCTTCCTTCTCATCCTTACCCTCCTCTTCTCCCTCCTCCTTCTCCTCTTCTTTCTCTTTACTCTGCTCTTCCTTCTCCTCACCTTCCCTTTCCATTATTGCCTGCCTCCTCCTCCCCATCTTGTTCTTCTCTTTTGAGTTTCCAGCTGTGCTCCCCACTAATCCGTTGGCTTATATTCTATCAGGAATTCAACTGGAAGAGTTAATAATATTTGCTTGGCTGGAACACAGCAATTGCCTGTTTCAGAGCCAATGGCCAGTCACCAGTAGCCTACCCTCACTAGTTACCTTTTTAAGCTGGGTAGATCTCACTGTGGGGGCCACAAGTCATTCAGGATCCTTTTTGCGGTGACCCTGGTGCTGAGCAGCATTATTTGAAGGCAAGCGCAGGCAATGTCAGCCCCATGGAGGGATGAAACTGCACCCTCAGCCTATCACACACTATTTAGAAAACAGATTTGTTTTTCCCCTTGTGGACTTTGAAGCCAGACCCCACAAACAAGTTATGAACGAGCCCCTGCCATCAAAGGGAGTCTTCTCAGGGCACACATGAGTGCTCCTTTACTAAAACATGCAGAAGAAACCCCTGGGAAGTGCAGGGAGCAGAAAGGGTCCACCAACTCTGTGACTCCCCTTTCATCTCTGTTGGAAATCAGCTTAACTGGAAGTTTCCCCCTTTTCTTCTTTCTCTCTCTCTTTCTATTTATATTTCTAAGACCCTGAGCAAAGTCTTTCATCTTAAAATCCAGAAACCAGCCTCTTTAAAATGCATGGCAGATGATCTGAATATCCACTTTGGCAGATGTTCCTAAAATTCCCTCTATTCAGTTCTATTTGAAATTTTCTCAAATAAGTTCAAAGATGTGTTACAACCTACAGTTTGCTGCAGACCCTAAGACTGAACCACAGTGTAAAAGACTCGACTCATTAAGTGGCATGAAAGGAAGTGGAATATTTGGGAAAAGAGAGAATAATATTAAAAACCATGCCACTCAAAGCAAGGAATCTAGTTCCATATGAAAGACTTTGGAGCTAATTATTGATATTGGCCAAATTTGCAATTGCGTAACTATTAGTACAAAGTCTGTCATATTTTGGTTCTCTGATCATCCTAAAGACAGACAGAGGACAGACAGAATTAAAAAGAAGAAAGAAAATAAAAAGGAGGAAGAGGAAGATGAAGGGGAAGACAAGAAAGAAGAAAAGGAGGAGAAGGAGGAAGACCAAGGGGAAATGGGAGGTGGAAGAAAATGAGAAGCAAGAGGAGAAAGAACAGAAGAATATGAAGAGAAGGAGGAGGAGGGGGAGGAGGAGGAGGAGGAGGAGGAGGAGGAGGAGGAGGAGGAGAACATTGGTATCAGTCCAGTCGACTACACTATCCACTGAATTCATTGTAACCTCTCTGCTTCATCCCAACTTAGTAAGCCTCCCTCTTCTCTATTCAGGTTCAGCTAAACAGGCACTGAGCATGTTCAAGGTAGAGGATATGGGTAGTACTGTAGCAGTGTTCATGGATTCTGAAAAACAGAACTTCTTCCTCAGTGGTTCTCAAACTGTGGGTCACTACCCCTTGGGGGTTGAATGACCACCAGAAAACAGATATTTCCATTACGATTCACAACAGTAACAAAATTACAGCTATAAAGTAGCAACTAGAATAATTGTATGATCAGGGGTCACCACAACATGAAGAACCATGTTAAAGGGTTGAAATATTAAGAAGGTTGGAAACCACTGCTCTTGCTGCTGCAGAGCAGACCCAGGGAAGAATCAATTCCCAGAGGTGGAATGATAAGAACTTACATTTTCTTTTGTTCTTTCAAAGAATCATCTTAGTGTAGTGAGAATTGTAGAATTTTGGTTTCTTTAAAAAAACACTGGCTGGGCAGGCGGTGGTGCACGCCTTTAATCCTAGCACTTGGGAGGCAGAGGCAGGTGGATCTTTGCAAGTTCAAGGCCAGCCTGGTCTACAAAGTGAGTCCAGGACAGCCAGGGCTACACAGAGAAACCCTTTCTCGAAAAAAAAAAATAAAAAATAAAAAATAAAAATAAAAAAATAAATAAAATAAAAAACACTGAAATGAGAATATTTTTTCATTTTAATCCCAGGTGTGGGGTTACGGGACTGCTTCCGGCTGTCTGTAGCAGCTCACTATGATTTGCCTCGTGCTCTAGCAGAGGCTTGGCTTTGCCAGCTGCAGATAGTTTCTGCAGTTGTATGACATTTGGAATTCTGGGAACTTTTCAGAGGTTATATCAATGTGAGGACCCTCAGAGGTGGGGTTATTGGACATTTAGGGAGGTTAGTTGTGGTTTGTTAGTAGCTATGGTCAAAAAAGAAACACGAGGAGAGTGATTAGATTTAAGGATTTTTCTGATTCTTCTCTCCCCTCTATCATTGTTTCTTTCCTGTCTAGTGTGGGGGTAATTGGAGGGGGATTAAGGGTGGGATAAAGAAGAACTCACAAAGCAGCAAATAGCAAAGTCTGGCTACATCTGAGTGATACAGATAGAGAGCCACTGTGCTGGGGGAGTTATCAGAAGCAGAAAACATGGGGGCATTCAGCAAGTGCAGACAAGACACTGCTAAAAGCTGGTTATTTAAACTAAAGCTGCAGGACAGGGGTCTAGACATAGTGGACACTTGCTGATCTTAGCCAAGCCCTCCACAGGTCTTAACAGACACACTCCCTGGGTAATTTCATCACCTTCAGGAATAAAACCCAATCATCTCCCAGAAAAACAAAATTCACATATAAATAAATATAAAGACAGACATGTGCCTTGTCTGAGCTACTTCAGTCTCTGTATAAGTCAGTGGTCTCACAGCGGCACCATGGAACTCAAAAACGCATCTCCATGAAGCAGCACAATCCTGAGATACACTTCCAAAAGTTATCACCTAGAAGAAGAAGCAAAGGCTCTCATGGATCGTACTTACTATTATTAAACACCAGCAAGCAAAAGCAAGTGTAAGATGCCCCAGAAAACACATACTTATTTGATAGAAGGGTGACAGAACCTTAAAAACAACCCCCTGATAAAATGGGGACATATATACATGCCTACTTTAATGGTTCCAGAAAGGAGTTGATAAAATGCTGTGATCCTACCCAGTAAAAACTGTCCAAATATTTATGGCTAAAGAAAACAACAAAAACAAAGGTCTGGCTGAGAAAATCCAGCCCCTCTGATGCTTATAAAATAAATGTGGAACATTTGTCCTGAAGCCCCAGATAAGGGTGTCTAATACTGTTGATTACAGGCAATATTGCACTGCATTCAACTGACAGGAGAGAAATCAGAGAATGAAAACCTTCAGTTTAATGAGGAAAGTATATGACCGCATACAGCAAATAAAAACAACATACAAAGAACTCCTTGCATAGGTAAATAAATACAGAAAGTTTTTGAACCTAAAGCCAGATGGAAAAATTGGGGGCACTCCCTCATGACAGCAATAATGTCCAACAGTCCGCGCTACACACACAAGTCAATATCTAGAAATAAGTCTGACAAATTACCTATAAATATTCTATGCTGAAAACTACCCAACATTTCTGAAAGAAAATTTGAAAGTCTATATGAAAGAAAACATGCCACTTTCATGGGTTAGGAGATGTGGTGTTCTTAATATGTCAGTCTCATTCAAATTGATACAGAGTGTGAATTTATTCCCAGACTAAATTCCAATAGCTTTCCTTTCACAATGAACTTAACAAGCTGACTGTGCAATTGATGAGGAAGTTCAAATACCATAAAATAGACAAAACCCTCTGGGGAAGAGAGAGCGTTTCTCTTTCTCTTCATCTGTACAAGCATATTTTTCTGTTATTGATATAGTTACATGAGCTTTAGTTCAAATGCCATAAAATAGACAAAACCCTCTGGGGATGAGAGGATTTATCTCTTTTCTTCCTCTACAGAGGTACATTTTTCCTCTTCTTGATGAGGAATTTTTTTTCTTTATTAAGTCAAGCACTTTTTCGTCATTGGTTATTTATGATACATAGTTAAATTTATTCTTATGTTCATTTAGTTAGCCTTGTGGTCAGTGTGCTCACAATGTCTGTAGGAGAAGGGTAAAATCATTGTTGTCTTGTGGTAATCCGACTGGACTGAGGTTCTGGATTCAGCTGTGGAGCTCTGTCCAGGTGTTCTGCCTTCAATTATAGATGTCTGACTTGTGATGCTAATTTTATATTTTATTTTATAATAGTGCAAACATATACCCAAAGAGCCATTCTGCTTTTCCCTCTCAATGGAACAGTCATTAAAATATTTGGGATATCCAATACTTTCTATACATTTCAAATATGAACTAGTTTTTAGCATCTTAACTAATCTGTTGGGCCAGCCTTGGTCAAAGCTTTGCCAATATAAAGTGTAACAGAAAAGCCCTCACATATTTGTATTTCTGCTTTAACAGTGTCATGGATAGTTAATTTATGCTTATAGATCTCAGCCACCTCAGCATGGATTTTTTTTTTTTCTTTATTAAGTCAAGCACTTTTTCTTTTTCACCGAAGGGAACACATAAGTGGTTTCTCTTTGGCTATTTGTTTACACACAACCTTTCTCTTGCACTGAGAATAAATAAAGGTCTCCTGAAAAATAATAATGCAATGTTCTGACAATCTGACAATCGACATGGCTGTGAGGAAACCACAGAGCAATGCACTTGAAAACAATGTGGGACCCGAGAACATGAAAACTCACCAGGAAGGAACTGATCAGGCCAGTGAGGCACTATCATACTATGCAGAATGGCATGCAACCTTAATGTGTGAATTGTTTATTTATAGGATGTTGGATTTAATATTTTTGAATTATAGTTAATCAAGGGTACCTAATAGTTAATCATGGGAAAAAAACTATGGTATGGAAGATTATTTTAGCTATGGGCCCTTACATTAAATTAACATCTTTGAATTAACTCAGAGATGAACAGACAGTTGACATAGTCAATGAGAGAATTAGGAAAGTTGAAGACAAGCAAAGGGAGTACAAAGAGAATAGATCATCTTTTCAATACAAGGTGCTGGCACTGCAAGTTCCCACCCCTTCCCACAGACACAGACTTTCCAATTTTTTCGAATAATTTTCCCAAAGAATCATAAATCTTAACATAAAATGCAAAACTCTGGAGGTCTAGAAGAAAACAATGGGGAAAATCTGAATGAACAACAGTGTGGCTATGAACTAGCTGGACACAGCACTGACGATGTCCAGAAGTGAGGACCAGGGAAATTTAGCAAAGAAAACTAAAAGGAAGCCACAGACTGAGAGAAAACATTTGCAGATGGCATGCTGGATCAAATGACCATTCAAATACACAAAATGTCTTTTAAACTTCAGAGCTCGAAAAGTAACAGCCTTAGTTAAAAGTGAGGGAGAGGTTTCAACAGACACATCCCCTCAGACGTTATTCAGGTGTTAAATAAGCAGATATGGATACCTGGTCTGTGTCTCATGTCATTGTGGAACTACAAAGTAAAGCACTAAGGAGATTGTGTATATACATGCCTTGCCCAGGAATCATGGAGTCCACTCTAGGCAGTAGATAAAGAGGCTATAGAGAACTGGAACCCACATGGATGCATTAGTTGTGGAAGACATGAGACCCTCCACACACACTCTCAGCTGTGGGAATGCACAGGGCACATTAGCAGTGGGAGACAGGAGCTTCCCCGCCTACTCTCAGCTGAGTGCCACAGCATTCTCAGCACAAGTGTTCAGCATGCCTAGTGCATACCAGACCCGCAACCCTTAGGTGCGTGAATTCACAAGTGTGCAATTACTGGACACGAGACCCCCCACTCTCAGCTGTGGGAATACATAGCTGCATTTTATATGAATGACAACTAGTGGTTTTTTGCAGAGCTAAGATTTTTTTTCCTACATAATGTTCTCTTTGAGCATTTTGAATGAATATACTCAATTCCAGAGGAGTATCCACTGTTGTTATCAGCAGCTTTTAAAATTAGAAAATAGATTAAGTGTGCAGTGATATTACTGAACTTGGTGAAGTTGGAGAACAAAAACCAGAACCCAAACTGTGACTGTACATGCCTTTATCCTGACTGTGTTTCCTGAATCATGTCACTTTCCATGTTCAACCCCTGACTGTGTGTGGCTGGGCCAACTGAAGGGTTTCTTTTCCATGATTATATACTTTATTCTATCAAGGACATTTTATTATTAAATGTAAGTACTTGTTTCAAAATTATCCATTGATGTATATTTGGAAGGAGAGAATAAATTTGTGTGTTTGAATATCCTTAACATGGCCTAATGAAAGATATCACCTATCCATTATTTATCTTTCTATATACTCAACTTTCTATAATTTCTCTGTCTGTGTGTGTATATCTATATCTATTTATCTACTATCTACCATCTGTCTATATATCACTATCCTTTACCACCTATCTACCTCTACTTATTCATGGATATCTCTATCACAGATACATCATTGCTTTAAGAATAAAAGCTTACTAGTTATATGGGTCCTACAACTAGTTTTTGTCAAAGGGCCTTAAAAACAAAAAGAATTCATTTTTGATTAAAAGTAAATGCTCTCCTCAGCAATTGAAAGGGTAGATTGTCGGATATAGTTAATAATTATGACTG
>CAJQZJ010033660.1:2261549-2281678 GCA_907164525.1 Lophiomys imhausi | reverse complement strand
AGATCTCTTGAGGTTTTTGAAGATGCCCTATCTATCTCTTATATTTAGATAAGCAAATATTGCTTGTCTCAGCCGTTAAAGGCTAGGCTCACAACCAAAAATATGACTGTTTTTTTAATGGAACACAGTGGTCTGGGTATTTTATACTCATTGCATAAACTACTAAGAGAGTCAGCCAGTGGATTCCATGTTAAACTGTGTTCATGGGAAAAGGTACCTGTTCTGATGATCAGCTAGACAGGTTGTAACTGTGTCAGCAACAGCCCCTGCCCCTCCTCCACTCCATGTTTCCCAGAAAGAGCTAAACAGGTCAGTGGAGGATGAAGCAGCCATAAGGTGCTCCTTTATCTCCCAGCTCAACATCTCTGGTTCTCCTTTCATAAGCTGCCCTGAGGACCTGGGTGGCCCCACCTTGGAGGCCAACAGAGAATATCAGCTATTTTTCTGTTTATCTTCTAAAGGCTCAAGCTTAATAGAATCACAAAGAACAATGAAGGAAATTGCCCAGATACATTTCATTCATGTAACACACAGCCTAACATTTGATTATATGTTGTCAATAACAGAACTTAACTCATTTGTAAGGATTTGTCACAAGTGTGTGTAGTAAGTCATGTCAGAACCCCAAATTATTTAGACCCTGTTCTGAAATCACCTCATTTTTATCATTACAGTACACATCTCTAGTTTTTATTCTTTCTAGAAAAGTGTCAAATCAAAATGTGTTAGCTTATTTCAATAACACATTAATAAACCTCACAGAATTATCTTAATCTGTTTCCTCTTTTAATTTCAGGTTCATGGAAAAATTGACTGGATTATTGTGAGAAGTGGATGAAATCCCTAGTGAATATGTATTATTGGCCTAAGTACAGCCACGCTGAGGACCCCAATGTCTCAGACCCATAGGAATGGCCAAGCCTTCCCTTGGGTCAGATGCAGAGGAGTGGCAAGGCCTTTCCCTGTCCCAAGTACAGATGTTCCAAATGGCTGATGTTAAACTAAAACAAGTGTGTGCAGAAACTATCAACCATAGCTCCCTCCTTCCAGATGATTGACACCCGAGACTGCTCCCCTACAGAGACCAAGATTACCAAGATTAGCTAACCCACCTCCTCCTTGTTCAACTGTTTACAATAATCCAGCCTCTTCAGTCAGAATTTTATGATAATTATTCTGTTTCCCCGCTGCTGGTCTATTGCCATCAGAGCCCACAACCCGTCAGATCCCAGCTTTCCTGTACAACTCTGTGTTTGTTCTTCCTTTCCTTGTCACTCCCATCAGATCAAACCCAAAGCTGTACAGGTCTTGGCAGGTTACTGGTTTAGAAATGTCATGATGCTTTCCACTCTTGTTTTTCTTAGCCTGGCTTCACTTCCCCTCAAAAATATTACACTCCCTATTCCTGTCATACCTTCTAGATTGATGGTTCTTGTCATTATCAAAAACTAGTCCCCTTACCTGAGTAATTACCCACTGGAAAACTACTCTCCAAGTGGCTCTGGCCTCTGGCACACATGCCCACGGTGTCTGCCACCTTCCTGCTCTTTATTCTGAACACAGGATTTTTCCCCAACCAGGACAGGCTGGACTGGTCATCATCAACATCAGAGGCGACTTGGAAGCCATCTTTGAATCAAGAGAGATTCTGAACCCCACCAGTGTGACTCACAGAGTATAGTCAAAGTATGATGACAGTCTTCTACATATTCCAGCTTTCCTGTCTCTCCATTCTCCATGACCTCATTGATGAATACCTGCTGGCTGTGAGATCCCTGAGCAGGTGGACCATGTTAACACACTCCAGACACCTGCCCAACTTCCAGTAAACACAGTGAGTTCACATTGTGCTGGGTTAATACAGGCATACTTCATCTGTGCAGCTTTCTGATTGAGTGCTAGGCTCTGATGAATCTGCCATGCATGCTTGGATCCTGTGGGGCTCCTCCATGAGTCTCTAGTCTCAGGGGAATTTATGACACCTAAGGTTATAATGAAACAGTTGTTTCTTCAGATCTCACTCCCAATTCAGTATATTCCACTTCAGTGGAGCTATGAAAATTCAACATTTTGACAGAGTCATAATATAAAGAAATAGTTATTTCCCTTAAGAGTTTTAGAAATTGGAGTTTCTACCAATTATGCTTTAATTTCTAAAGTAGCTAATGAAAACTTGAAAAAACACATGCAGCTACAAAACAAGAGCCTGTGTGAACATCTCAGGAACTTTATTTTTGATTTATTAGAAAGTAAATATGTCTTGCAGTTACATTATTTGAAGCTCTTCAGGCACAATAGGTAATATATATTATATATATAACATTACACATATGTAATATTATATATTACTTATAAGGAATAATTTTCTTCTAAGGTCTTTCTTTAAAGTTTTGTTTTGCTCTTGACATTTTCTCTGTATGTTGGTCTTCATTATGAACGCATTTTAGAACTCGCAGGGTGATTACTCTTCTATTTTTCCTTTGTAAAGTATCTCTTTGGAATAGGCTTACAGGAGCTTTGCCAGGATCCTCTCTTTACTTACCAGAAGCAACCACTTTCAAGCCTGTGAGTAATTTCTCCTGATTGCACCCAAGAAATTTCTAATAGTCTGAACATGAAAACTCACGCCCCTCTGTCATGATTACTGCATTTAAGCTGCATGTTCCTGCTTACTATTGTGAAGATGTCTATCACTATGTATGTATGAAAATCTGTGCTCCTGGTGTATAAATACCACAAGTATGTGTATAAACATTCACAACACTCACATTAGAAAGAAGGCAGTCTGGGACTGGAGAGATGGCTCAGTGGTTAACAACACTCTTGCAAAGGATCTAGATTTGGTCTCCAGCACCCACATGGAGCTTACAACCTTCTATCATTCCAGTTCTGAGGGATCTGATGATCTCTTCTAACCTCCATGGGCATAGTAATGCATTTGGTAGACATATATACATACAGGCAAAACATGCATATGCATAAAATAAAATAAATCTAACAGTTTTTTTTTTAATTGAAAAAAAGAAAAAAGGCAGTTTGAGATTAGGAGTATCAGAGAAGTGGAAGTATTGAGTCAACTTGATTTGCTAGTCTGCTCTGTGTGGGATAATGGGAGAGTTAAAATCCCAGCTGTGATCCCATTGACTGGTTTCTTGGAAAGGTGTCCTGAGCTTGGGTGTCTCAGATCCTCAGCCATGTCTGTATTCATGATACCCAAGCCAGGGACAGACCAGGATCGCTGGGCTCAAGGAACAAAGCCAAGTGCTCTGCTCATTCACTTTTGTCAAGTCACAGATTTCTCCTGTGGTTTTAAAAAGTGTGTTAATATGTAGTACCATTTAACAAAAATTTAAAAAATTTAAAATAATTTAAGTGTGGATGTTTGCCTGCACGTATGTCTTGAACCATGAGCATGACCCCCTAGAATAAGGTGATGGATCTCTTAGGACCGGAGTTACAAAAGATGTGAACCAACAAGTGAGTGGGTACTGGGAATTGAAGCTCTGCCCTCTAGAAGAACAGCCAGTGCTCTTACCTGCTGAACCAGCCCCGCACACAATCTATTTAATAAGCAAACTTGGTACTTTCTGGTGGTGGTTACATTTTACTGAAGAGATTAAGGAAAAATGGTGGGGTCTAATTAATGGCCCTTCCATTGCAGAGGGACAAGAGAGACCTTTTGGGAGACTCAGTGCTTGGCCCCTGGGTCTCTAAGCCAGTTCTAGTCAGATCACCACTAAAGTCAGCACAACCTTAGAAAATAAACCCAGCAAGGCTCCTATTTCCCAGCAGGCTTTCAGATGCGCTTTCATTCCAAAGATGAGTTCCACAGACAGAACAAAGCGACAAAAAGCTGATGCTGCTTTTAAACCTTATTCCTTCGGGGCAAGTGGGAAAGAACAGAATTTAAAAGCTTGGCTTGTTGGGAGAGAGATTTAGAACCTCATAAACACACTACATTTTACTTTTAGAGAGGAAAACAGGTGTTTCCTTTCTGGCTGGCTTGGGACAGCATACAGCTGCCCTACTTCTGAGAGGAACACAAGATACTTTAAACAACACACAGGTGACTTCAGCAGGTTCCTACCTGCAGCTAGTCCTGGCATTCTGTTCCCATGGAGAGGTATGATGGGCGTGGGGGCAGCAGAGTGGTGGCAAGACCCTGGTATAAGACCAACCAGCCAAAGAAATGGCAGCTGGGCCAGGCACTTCATCGTTCACTGAGGTTTGCCAATGTGTTCCAATGCAAGGGTAATGTCACAGGGAAGTCATCTTCATGTTTCACCATCTGTGTTCCCTCTCTCCACTGCCTGACATATCCCCTCCCCGGCAGTGTATATCAGGTAAACTAGAAAATACCATTGTGAGCACCAGAGCCTTGGAAGTTGCACATGACCCAAAAGAATGTCACAGCTTCTTGGAGCATTTTATAACTTGTAGTTGACTTTGGCTTCCAGTTGAATATTAAGAACTGCAAGATGCAAAATTCCTGTAGTATGAGACTTCAGTCAAGGGCTGACTGGATGGTGGTAGATGTTTTTATTCCTCACAAAGTCTTGCTCTGTAGCCAAGGCTTGCCTTGAATTCTCAGCAATCCTCCTGAGTGCTGGGACAAGAGTCAACACACCCATCTAAAGAACTCCATATATAAGTATCAGAGGTGCCTGGTTCTTTGTGTACCTGTGTCCGGTGAAGTATTAGAATAAGGAAGGTCTAGTAGACATAATAAAACATGAGGATGCCCGATCATCCTCTCTACTCAGGAGCTAGTTCACACTCCACATAGGAGGAGCAAGACTTTGCAGTTACCTGTGTTCTGTGTCTGAGGTTTTTCACTCAGCATCATGTGTCAAGATTTATCTGTTGTTGTAAATGGCAAGATTCTTTTTCTTCTTAATGACTGAGTAATGTCCCTGTGTATTTGCATGTATAGCACACATGTGCTGTGACATATGTCTTAAATTATCATGTGGAAAAAGTAAAATATGAGACCAAGATTTTTGGCTTTGACCACACATTCAAAGCCAAATGTCATCTTTTTGAGGAAACTACAACAGAGTCCTGGCAACCATTAGATGGGTTTCAGACCCCACATGTATTATTTATGGTTTTTCTTGCTGTAATGAAGCGCCCTGACAAAAAACAACTTGGGGAGGAAAGGGTTTATTTGACTTATGCTTCCACAATTCAGTCCATCGTTGGAGGAAGTCAGGACAGGAGCTCAAACAGGGCAGGGACCTGGAGGCGGGAGCAGAGGCCATGGAGAGGTAATGGTTATTGGCTTGCTCAGTCTGCTTTCTGATAGAACCCAGGACCACCAGCCCAGGATGACATCACTCACCATGGGCTGGGCCCTTCCCTATCAATCACCGATAAAGAAAATGGTCTACAGGGTTGCCTACCACACAGTCTTATGGAGGAGTTTTCTCAATGAGGTTCTCTTCTCTCAAATGACTCTAGTCTGTGTCAAGTTGACATAAAATTAGCCAGCACAATTGACCTCTTTACAACTTGGCACACAAACACTACATTTATTAAGACACAATCTGTAGTTTTTGATTCATATCTGAGATCTCAGATTAATAAATATCTAATATAAAACATATTACACACCAATTCAACTATAATAGTTGAGTCTCTTTAAAAATTCAAAATCTCTTCCAAAATCTCTTAATTGTGGGCTATTATCAAATAAAAATAAGTATAATCCTTTATTTCAAGAGAGAAGAACATTCACACACACACACACACACACACACACACACACACACAGACACACACACATTCACAATCTGACTAAAGCAAAAACAGGCTCCAACATTATAACTCTAATGTCTGGGATCCACTCATGGTCTTCTGGGATCCTCCTAGGGACTTGGGACTTGGACTTCTCTGACTCCACCTTCTGCAGTGCACACAGCTTATCTTCTAAGTTCAGGCGGGCTCCACTTCAACCCACAGTGTTCCTTGGTGGTCATCCCATGGCACTGGCATCTTCAAAATGCTGCAGTCTCCGGCTGCAACTGGGCTGCACTTTCACCAACAGCTTCCCCTGGAATTCCCTTATGCTGCCAAACTTCAGCTTGTCTGCATGACTCCTTTAATTCTGGCCTTCAAGTGCTATTGAAGTTGCACTTTCAAGAATAGCTTCTCCTGGCCTCTCACAGAGCCAAGCCTTAGCTGCTTTCCATGACCCCTTCATGCCTTCAAAACCAATACCACCTGGGTGACTCTTACACACTACCAAGTTCAGCTGCAAGCTGCTGGCAGGACCGTGGCTGACTCTGGAATACAGCCTCTGTGTGCTGACGCTGAGGAAACACTTCCCAGAGGATTTCACCTCAATGATGCTCTGGTCTCCTGTTAATCATAGCTGATTCTTCAGCTCCAGCTGACCAGAACCACAGGTTCTTCACACAGCCTAGAATAGTTTTTGTTTCCCTCTGAAGCTTCACAAGCCAAACCTCCATTTTCTGCACTGCTTTCAACATTCTTTTAAGCTCCTGAAGAGCAGATTACCAAGCTTTGAACACTCTAGTCCAAAGTTTCAAAGTCCTTCCGTAGCCTTCCAAAAAATACTTGGTCAGGTCTGACACAGCAACAACCCACTGTCCTGGTACTGATTTCTGCCCTTGTCAGAGTTATTATTGCTGTGATGAAACACAGCGATCAAAAGCAGGTTTGATAACTGAGGTCCATGGAGGCTCACAGAGTCTGAACCACCATTCAAAGGGCATGCTTGAACTGTACCTAGGCTTCCCACACATATGTAGCTGATAGGCAGGTTGATATTCATGTGGGCCCTTAGCAAGTGGAGCAGGGGCTGTCTCTGGCAAGGACTATGAGGCCTTTGATCATTTCCCCTCAACAGGGCTGTGGTGTCTGGCTTATTGGAAGAGGAAGAGCTCAGACCTGATGAAAATTGATATGCTGGGGTTAGATAGTAACGGAGGAGGGAGAGGGCATCCCTTTTCTGTGGAGAAGGGGAAGGGGAATGAGAGATGGTGGCAAGAGGGCAGGACCCAGAAGAGGGAAGGAAGGGGCTACGAATGGGATGCAAAATGAAAAATAAAATAAAAAGCAAGTTGGAGTAGAACGTTTATTTGGCTTATACTTCCATATTACTGTCTGAAACTGCAACTTAGTTATCAATTGTATTTATTAATAAGTATAAACTGTCTTAACTGGTGGCCTGAGTTGGCCCGGGGAAAAAGCCCTGGACCAAGGGTGGCCTTCACCACCTGCAACCTAAATTCTGTTAACTAATATCTTCATCAATAATGATAAGCTGTTATATTAGGCCAGTGGAGCAGCTGGTGACCTGGTGGAGATTGCCAGGCCCGACTTGCCTTAGAAGCCTATAGGCTTGGTGGGGCAGCTGTTGGATATTTATTAATAACAATAAACTATTATATTAGACCAGCAGAATTTCCGACGGCCTGGAGGGACAGCCACCAGGGCTTGGCAGGAGGCCGATGGGCCTGGATTGCTTTGACTGGTGGCTGGGCCCTTTCCCCAATAATTAAATACACCAGAACCTTTTAATGTTTCAACACTTAGCCCTTAGCTGGGCAAACTCTCAACTGGCTAATCTAAGTGAACCCCCACCACCTAATCCCAGACAGCCTGCTGTACCTTTGCAGAGCTCTCTAGACATGTCTGTCTGCTTCTGTGTCTCTTGGAAGAAAAAGAGATTCCTCTAAGTAAAGCCCAGGGTTCCTGTTTCCATCTCAGGAAGTCCCACCTTCCTATACTCTTTCTGCCCTGCTCAGCTAATTGGTCATCAGCTACTTTTATTAACCAATCAGAGAATGTCTCAGAAGGGGTGGTAACCAGATCACAGTATTGAAATCAGTCGATCAGAACCAATGTATTAGACCTTCCTCCAATAACTGTCCATCATTCAAGGAAATTAGGACAGGAACTCAAACAGGGCAGGAACCTGGAGGCAGGATCTGATGCAGAGGCCATGGAAGAGTGCTGCTTACTGACTTGCTTCCCACTGCTTACTCAGCCTGCTTTCTTATAGAACCCAGGACCACCAGCCAGGGGCTACCACACCCACCATGGACTGGACCCTCCCTAAATAATTACTAATTAAGAAAATGCTTTATATGGTTTCTTGGCATTTAATTTCTTGAGTTCTTTGTAGATTTTGGATATTAGCCCTCTGTCAGATGTGGGGTTGGTGAAGATTCGGTAGGCTGCCATTTTGTTCGAATGACAGTGTCTTTTGCCATACAGAAGCTTTTCAGTTTCATGAGGTCCCATTTATTGATTGTTGATCTCAGGTCCTGAGATGTTGGTTTCTGTTCAGGAAGTTGTCACCTGTGCCAATGAGTTCGAGGGTTTCTCCCACTTTTTCTTCTAGTAGATTTAGTGTGACCGGTCTTATGTTAAGGTCTTTGATCCACATGGATTCAAGTTTTGTACAAGGTGATAAGTATGGGTCTAATTTCATTCTTTTACAAGTGGACATCCACTTGGACCAGCACCATCTGTTGAAGATGCTGTCCTTCCATTGTGCCATTATCAAAAAAATGGGGGACAGAGCTAAATAGAGAATTCACAAAGGAGGAATCCCTAATGGCTGAAAGACACTTGAAGAAATGCTCAAAATCCTTAATCATCAGAGAAATGCAATTCAAGACAACTCTGAGATTCCATCTCACACCTGTCAGAATGGCTAAGGTCAAAAGCTCAAATGACAGCACATGCTGGCGAGGGTGTGGAGAAAGGGGTACCCTACTCCATTGCTGGTGGGAGTGCAGGCTTGTGCAACCACTATGGAGGTCAGTCTAGCGATATCTTAGAAAACTTGGAATAGCTTTGCCTCAGGACCCAGCCATATCACTTCTGGGTATACACCCAAATGCCTCTTCGTGGAATCATAAGGAAGTTTCCTCATCTATGTTTATAGCAGCCTTATTTGTAATTGCTAGAAACTGGAAACAACCCACATGTCCCTCAACCGAAGAATGGGTTAAAAAACTGTGGTACATCTACACAGTGGAATATTATTCAGCTATCAGAAACAATGAAATTATGTAATTTGCAGCCAAATGGATGGAACTACAAAAGCTCATCCTGAGTGAGCTAACCCAGACTCAGAAGGACACATATGACATCTATTCACTTATAGTAGGATTTTAGCTATATAGTAGAAGGTATCGATACTACAACCAACACACCAAAGGGAACTTGGACATAGACTTTTTATTTTTTATATATTTTTATATTTTTTCTCTTTTTTAGTCTTTTTTATCTATTTGTCTGCTTATTTGTTTGTTTGTTTTTTAGTTCTCTTTCACGGGCAATGAGACACTTTTCACTGATGGTACTGCCTTGTAGACCCCCAATGAATGAGGAGGCTCTTGGCCCTCATATGACCTCTCAACTGAGATGAGGGACTGTTATATAAGGACACACCACCCCAGATAATGGGATAGAAGGGTTAGGAGGTAAAGAAAAAAAATGAAATGTGATGTTTTGGCCTTTTACTACTAATTGTCATAAACTGTTTAGGATAATTAAGAAAGGCAAACTAATGGTTATGCAAGCCAGTCATTGTGTTAGGTACTATGACAGCCTATTATAGTTATTTTCTAAGCTAATCAGAAATAAAGCTTCTAAGAGACAAGCAACATCTGCTTACCCTAATAGAAGAGACAGATAGGGCCTCTTCAAAAACCTCAAGAGATCTGCCGAATATGGCATTCAAAGATGTTTTCTTAACTTTAGATTTTTTTATATCAAGACTTATCAACTCCTGACAGTACCCCCTATTCTACTCCAAGTAGAAGATAAGCATCGAAGAATCTCCAGTGGGAGATGATTGAATTAGTCGCAAGCTCTATCTCTTGGTAGGAAAAGCCCCTTGCTCCAACTGTAGAAAGAATGCTGTCCAAAAAGGACAAAACCTGGAAGCAGGTAAGTCAACAGCCTAGCTCTGCCAAGAAAGGGTAGGCAAGTCCTTCATAACCCCTGCTCTACAATCAATATCTATCAGAGAAATGGGGCCAAACGACTGAAGATCGATGCTGTAATGTATGGAGAGAAAATGGGAACTGTCCAGGCAGCCACTGGTATGTCATTTCTTAGTTTGGGAAGCTGCAGGTCCTGTACTTCCTAAAAAATCAGATATATTTATCCTTCTCAGGTCTCTGAGGTGGTTGAAGAACAGATAGCTAGAGTCTCATAATTAAATTTTGAGTTTTTAGGAATCAAGAGAGTGTTATAGATCTAAGAGGATACTTTTAAAATTGTGTTGCAAGTTAGTATGAATGTTGAGTTAGATATAGAACTTTAAACTCATGGAGATGGTTAGATAGTAGAATGTTAAAGTTAGGTACCAAATACATATGGACTGGACATTGGGAATGTACGTTAAGCCATATAACCCTCATAACTGTGGCCTAATTACCTCTGTTGTACTGTATTGTATTTATTATTATAAGAGAAAGAGCCATTTGTTGGACTGAAAGGGGAAACTGTAGGGGGAAATAAGATATACCTTAAACTTAAAAAAAAAGGGAAGAGGATGGGGGGTTGAGGGTGGGAGGGTGGGACTGGAGGGGGGATAGGGAGGGGACTGTGATTGGGATGTAACTTGAAGAAATAAAAAATAAAAGAAAATTCTTTATAGACTTGCCCAAGGCCCAATTTATGGAAGCATATTCTCAATCAGGATTCTCTCCTCTTAGGTGACTCAAGCTTGTATCAAGTTGACATAAAAATAGCCAGCATACCACTCCAAGTGTCCCTGGGAAAGTCCCTACAAGAAGCCAGTCTTCAGGGTCAAGACGTAAGTATTACACATAGAGACATCTGTGTAGTTTGCCAGTGCCTTTGTTTTGAACACATCCCTGAAAGTCATGCTGAGTACACATAGATCTGAGTTGTAATTGTTTCTGTTTGCTCTAATTTGGGCATTTTGTTCATTCTTACCAGAGATGCAACAAAGGTCTCTTCCTCTGCCCTCCTCATCCCCACCTAACCTTACCCAGGATATCTAGACATCCAAGAAAAAGATTTAGTTCATCCCTAAGCATTCCCCATCGATGTGTCTGCTTTACACTCCTGCTGTCTCCAGCGTCTTCTGTTTGATTCTTACAGAGACCCTAAGCAGCTCCAGGCTCTGGAAGAACTGGTGGTTTGGTGGCTTCCATGGAAGAAACAGTGATCCAAACAGGGGACCAAAGCTCAGGTAAGGAAATCAAGAGAGTAGGAGAGAGGGAAGTCCCACTGAAGCTTGGACGATCTGCATTTCCTAAGCAATGCTTATTAAGGATGGATCTAGGCTAATTGTCATTGGCAAGTGAGACTTTCTTGCCAATTTACATGCCTCCAGGGATAAAGAAATGGAAAACCCTAGGATGGAGCAAACTTGAATGAGGAGGCCTGACCTCTGGCACTAGAAATGGCTTTACAAGGCTCATATATGGTTCCCGTCAGAGCAGGAGAAACCTGACCATCCCCAACAAAGTGAAGGTTCTGAAAAGTAATGCATTGTCCAGATGGAAAAAATGCTTCTCCCAAATGGACACAAGGTACAGTGACTTTATAAAATTATCAATAATGATGAAGTTGTTATGGATTAATTAAAACATTAAATTTCTGGAGCATGCATTAAAACATTCCAGAAGTATTCTAAAGCACCATGTTCTATAACCTTTGTGCACCATTAACTTTTAACCCACTGCCACTGGTGAACTTTTCTCCAGATATTTTCATATAATCCCCATTAAAGCTCTGTCATAAATTATCACTTAATTAAAATATACAATCAACTTTTTAATCCTTAGCTTGTTTTCCTAATTTCCTTGCTCTTTTTAATAGAGAACATGAATAACACTTGCATTTTAATTGACTTCTTCGCACTCAGCAACTGTCTGGTTTTTGAATATGTCCACACAGACTCCCAAATCCATTCACCTGAACCTAGCTCCTTGATTGTTTCAGTTTGTAATGTCCCCAGAGTTTTTCTTTCTTTGCTAAATGCTCCTTGAAATGATTGCCCATGCCTCCGAATGCACACTGTGCTAAGTTGTAAAATCCATGGTTCTGATACTTTTTAAATGTGTGTACTCCAAGAGGGACTGGGAGGGGGGGCACACAGAAATTAGTGTGGTGTTAACCGGAGCCTAGAGTTCAGCCATGTGGTTGCTCTTTATAACAGGATTGTTCACGTTATGATCTCCCTTCTACCTGAATGACAGACAGCCTGAAGCTTGGCTCTTTTGCTCTCCAAGGCAAACAAAGCCTCCTAAAAACAAGCATATTCCATACAGATCTGAAAGCATAGTCTTGTGCAACCACTCTCAGTACCCTGGGAAAGGACTCCCTACTGCATGCTCATCCCATAGCCTCTAGGATTTATTTATTTATTCGTATTTTTGAGATCATGCCTTTATATGAGTTCATGCTAGCTTTGAACTTAGAATTTCCCTGCACCAGCCTCCCCATGGGCTTGACAAGAGAGACAGCAAGATATTGAAGCTAGTTCAGATACTACCAGAAGTGGGTGAAGACCGTGACCATCTTCTGAAAGAGAATCAATTTCTGATTTGTGAGCTGAATATAAACTGACCTTTGAGAACTAGGAGGGGAAAATGCCCATGTGAGTCATCTTTTCCATGGGATCAAAGTTGCATACTTTTCTATTATAGAAAATAAACTGTATGAGCTAATCTTTTTTTTTTCTCACAAAGTTGAAAAACCACACATTCAACTAAAAACACTCAATACAATGTATAATTCAGTTCTGCCTTTGTCTACATTTCACAAGAAACAAAACAAAGATGAGCACTAACAACAAGAAATGTCATCACCATGCACAAAAGAAGAAAACATCCAAAGAGGGATGTCAGTTGGGTTTCACACCACCTCTGGGAATGATGCTCCATGCTACCAGGACTTCCTAATGTTTTATAAAAATATAGAATATGGAAGTTTGGGAGGCAGTTTTTCATACATAAAATATTACATAAACACCAAAAACACTGTGTCTCTAGGGCATGGTTTTCATCTCTTACGCAGGGATGCATGAATTTCCCCTGGAGGAAAGGTAGACCATGGGATGACACACTTTCCATAATTGTAGTGCTCTCCTTCTCCTCCAAGTGTCAGGACCATCTCAGAAGGCAAATTAAACATTTACAATATTTATTTTCAGGCTCAAATCCTAGATAATGCTCCAGGACCTGAGATTTCCATGATGCCAGACAAGCAGCAATTTTCTCATTGCCCCCTGGTAGATTTTTGGCCCAGGTTTCCTGATTCTACATATATTGATCTCTGAAAATCATTGGCTTTCTCTTTTGGGAAAGGCAGTATTGTTTTACTCTTTGCTGTAATAAAATGCCTGGCTAATGAAACTTAAGGGAATAAGTGTTTATTATGGATCAGGAGTCAAGGGTGCAACCCATTGTGTTGGGGTATGTATAGTGATTGGACAGCTCTGGAGTTAGGGGTGGACACCTGCTTACATGTGAACATGCCAGGAAGCATGGAACTAACTTGAAGCTCTTGGCTTCTAACCTCCTGCCCCACCACTGAGGAAAATTCACATATCAAAGGTTCCACACAAGCTGCCCAAACAGCACCACCTCCTGAGAACTAGGTTTTCAACCACACGAGCCTGTAGGGACCTTTGTCACTAAGGTTGTAACAAGAAGCATAGGGAATCTGAATTACAGCCTTGAAGCAAAGTGTGGATTCCCACAACATGGGCAGAGTCACACCAACCACTGGGGAGTTTCTCCAGCTAGATTGTGAGAGGCACATGGCCTTTTGTGATGAGGTAAGGAAGGGGATGTAGGATGAGGATGCTGGTTTCCATGGTAACAGCATGAGTGCAGAATCATGGACATCAGAAAACTACAGTTAGAAACCCAGACAACCCCTGGGAAAGCAGCTAATTCTTCTCTTTCAGAGGGGTTCCTTTGATTATTTACTTCATTGAGCCAACAGAGCTAGGAAGAGCATGTGTAATTACTGATGTGTAAGTACCATGATGGTCAGCCTATCCATGGTATCAGTAGTAACCTACATAACCTACAATCCCAGTAGCATGACATGCAGAAACCTGCCCCAACATATACCACCTTCTGTGATTCTGAAGTCACTAATGGAAAGTGACCCTGGTCACTTCCAGTATAACTGAGCTTCTCTACCAAGGTGGTGTCACCAACAAACATTCTCACTGGTATAAAGTCTGTTTCCCTGGGCTAGCTCATACAGTAGGTTTGTAGAAATTCACTAAGAAGAAAGACTGTCTATCAACTCACTGGCATTGAGAGAAACTCAGAGGTTTCAGGAGGGTATTGATGGCTCAGTGGGTATGTTCTCTATACTAAGGGCTGCTATACACCCTTTGCTTTGCCACGACCTAGAGGAGAGGCAGTGCCCACTGTTGCTTGATCTAACCACCTGCTCCTCTGAAATTCTTGCCTCAATCTGCCCTTAAGCAGAATGAAGTGTTCTATTTTGTTTTTTAAAAACATATTTTCACTTCAACTACAAATCTTTGTTTCTGTTCATTCTTTTAAATATTACCCTAGTTAACACGAACGGTATCCAGGTTATCAGACCTGCTACTTCCTTACTGCTGGATCAAGCTTATTTATAATACATAGCTTGTAATATTCTTTAACCTCCTAAATACAAGGTTTTCTTCGCATTAATTCCTTTCTCAGCTGCCAATCATTGCATCTGTATGTGATCCCACGTGATTTGCTTGGAGTCTCAGAGCTCTGGAATCCACAGGCAGATCAATTCCCAAGCAATCGATCCCTGTTAATGCCTGCTTTATTAGTGTTCAGTATTCAGCAACATGAACTGATAATCACACATCTTTCTCAAGCAAACAGTAAGCACTTTTGTGTGGATATGGCCCCTGTCCAACCTCCACACACAGAATGTGCTGTAATCTTAACACAAATAAAGAATCAGAAATCTGTTTCCCAACTAAACTCTGTTTAGCAAGAATTCCTTTCAAAATATTTGTACATTTAACAAAATAATTTCCATTTTATATTGCAACCCAAAAAATTGCGTAGAAAAATTGCACTTAATGTTTTGTGATTAAGGAAGCAATTTTGGATGCTGGTGAGAGAGTAGACTAACCCTAAAAGTTGAATATTCATTAGCATTTGTGTGGTTCAGTGTGCACCCCTCTCTCCAGGAAACCCTGGGGAGCCCTAGAGTGTAGTTTGAAGCTCTATGGGGAGGTATAATAAGGTCTCTCTGGGAAGTGAACCTCTGACCTCTCCTGTCATACTTAGAAAGTGGAGGAGAGTCCTATGGTTATATTGGGAGATGTGGACGTAATGATTAATTATTTTAAAAATTGTTAATGATTTTTCATGTTGCTGAGACAAAACACCTGATAAAGGCAACTTAAGGGAAGAAAGATTATTTTGGTTTACAGTTTGAGGTGATACAGTCTATCATGGCTGGGAAATCATACTGGCAAGAGGGTGATATGGATAGTCACATTGTGTCCACAGTCATACTCTGCAAGCAACCTTCCTCCATTTCATTCATCCTAGGCCCTCAGCCATCCACAACCAGGGTCCTTTTTAACATTACCCCAAAGATGTGTCACAGACACACCCAGAAGTGTGTCTTAGGCAATGCTAATGCCCCTCAAGAAATTAGGCTACTTATTGTACATGTCAATCACATGGCTTACAAATAAATACCCCATCCCTCATTAACAAGTGTATAATCTACATAAAGTGGTTTTTTTTTTCCTTACTCCCCTTAGATGCAATCTTCCCCTGGTCAGTCTGTGCTACTCCCTGACTCACACCTGGACAGGACAAACGTGGTGAGTTTAGTGGTTTAGTGCACATTTGCTCTCTTTGTTGTTTTAACACTGTAAAACTATAGATATTTCAAAGGAACATCTGAAAACCTTATGAGGCTTATAGACACATCCACACCATACATCTTTAAAATTAGTTAGTGGCTAGTCCATCCTGCTAATCAGAGGCACAATGCTCTGAATGATATCCACTCCTCCTTCTGTTTGCAAACTTGATACTGAAAGGATATCAATCAGCTAACATAGCTAGCTGGATTTAGCACATATAATAGACTGCTGAATACACACAGGAAGCTGGACTTCTCTTACCTCCTTTGAAAACATACTGATTTGTTTTTATTTGTGCTAATTTTTGGTGATCTTGCATTCCCACTTCCCCCCAAATTTTCTCTTTTCTAGTTAAAAACATAAAAATGGACTAGAAGATATCAACCAATGTATAACATCAGGAGTGGGGGGGGGGAGTGTAGGGGTTGATAGATTAATATAAGTTAGATTTAGTGAATATCTAGATTTCTGATACAGTCTCTTAATTTGGGGAATGAAGATCAACTTTGCTGTGAGCAATTAGCTTATCAGCTATGGATGGAGTCACGTGAAACGAGAGGCGTCTCTTTGGACTGAAAAACAAGGTTGAAGCCAGGTGAAACAAGGAAAGACTTTATGACCTGGCATTGCTTTCAACTGCTAAGTGGGCAGAGCCCAAATTAAGCTGAAGCAGGTGGAACAAGGAGCGATCCTATTTAAAGACAAGTGGATGAGCCCGGAGAGCTGCGTGCTAAGGGCCCCCAATACAAGACAGCTCCGAGAGTCCTGCTGGAGAAAGTGCTGGTAGACCAATGGCCAGATCTCCCTGAGGCAGAAGGAAGCTGGTGAGCAGATAAAGCCTCAGCAAGACAGCAAAAGGCCAAGGACTAAACCCTGTGGCTCAGCTTTTGCCTAGAGGGGTTTGACCTGTCCGAACAGTGGCCTGAAAGGAACTGTGGCCAGCTTTAAAGACTGAAGCAGAGCGGCAGAGTTGCTGATACGAAGGAAGTAAGGCGGCCTACAGACGCTGAGGTCTCCCAGAGAGAAGAAAGCCTCAAGCCTTATTTAAGGTGAGACTGCCATAGCCAATTTACCCTGACGAACCTGCGTCTGAGATATTCCAGAAAAAGGACTGCTAAGTGCATTAAAGAGTCTACCCCAGAGACTGTATTCCTGACGACTGAGGACCTGCCCCAGAGACTGTATCCTTAGAAAAATAGTTGTAATAATTATCAATAGGTTTAGTGGTTAGGTCTTAGGGGTCGTAGGCATTTATAGGGGTTGTAGGCATTCATAGGGGTTGTAGGAATTTATAGGAATAGTAGTAAGTGTATTTGTTATAAGTAAGTGTATTTGTTAATAAATAAGTGTTTAATAATAATTAAAAAGTACGGTTTCAGGGGAGGCTGTTTTCTTTGTTTAAATCTGCTCATATTTTTAGACTCAGTGGCCAACACAGCTATATTAATTTCCTCCATGGTAGCTGAAGTGCTTTTTGAGGAAACCAAGCAGCCCACTTAGGAAACTGGCTCACTCATTGGCAGCTGGAAATCAGTCTAAGAGATGATTTTTGTCTTAATAATTTCCTCAACTGAAATTAATCTCTGGGGTTGTCCCATATACATGGACCTCTCTCAACCTCTTCATCCTTCTATTTTCTAAGATTATCTCTTAGATGCCGATTGCAGTTTTCTCTTAATGTTCATCCTGTAGCTGAACAAATCTGTATATAAATTTATGTTAGGTTGTAGTTTCAGATTTTCTCTTTCTTGCCTGATCTTCAAAGTGCAGCTTGGATGTGAGACCCTGTGGTCCTGTAATGGTAACTTCATCAGTGAAAGGTGTGGAGAGACATTGCGAGGTCTTTCCTCCTGGGTTCTGTTGGCCAGGGCTTTGAGAACATTTTCTTCCCCCAGTACTGTGTTTCTTGCCTGGCTCTTCCATTCCTATGGCACAGGTGTGACTCTTCCAGCTCTTGGAACACACAGCTGTGTGTCTTTCAAGTCTGGATTCTGGTTGTGCTGATGGAACTAAAGGCTGGAAACATGCTGCCTGTGGCCAGGCCAAGATTCTCAGATGCTCTTCCATCTCTCCAACTCTCTTCACTTGCTTCTTGGGAGACCCCAGGGCCCGCTTTTGCACAAACAGCCAGGAGAGGCCAGAAGGCTTCTGCAGAATTGATCCTGCAGCCACTGTCATGCACCTGACTCCTGCTGGCACAGGACCCATCGTCACTGCAGCCCCTCACCTACACATACCCTGGCATGCACCTGGTCCCTCATTAGGTGTATACCTAGCTCCACCATAGTGCCGTGTACCCTCTGTTCTACCAGCTGCACCCCACCTGCTGCCTGAAATCCTAAATGTTCCATTTAATCTCAGTGTAAGACTCTACTGAGGCCCAGGAGAATGGCCACATCTTCCTCAGTTCCTTGACTCCAAAAAGAACTGAATGCTTTCCATATCTGTCCTTCCTCTAGCACGTTCCTCTATCCTTGAAGTTGTAGTCAGGGCTCTCTTCCATCTTCAAGCAACCTTTCCTTTATTTCTTGGCCATTTTTGCATCTTGGCCATTTTGGAAGCACAGATCAGCAAATGGCAGTCTGTAGATGGATGAATCTGGCCTTCAAAGGACTCTGGCCAGTTTCAGTGTGGGAAGAGTGGCTCTGGCAGGCCTTGACAATCTCCCTATTCCCTCTGCTTTATGAAAACCATTAGATTACATTTTGGAAGCTAGCAATCAAGGTCTGTTCCCTTATTTGGCCACTTCCTCCTCTGAGGCTGACAACCAAGGTCCAGCTACCAAAGTATTGAAGTCCAGCAATCAATTGAGTCCAATTGAGTCCTTTGGCTCACCTAATTAACATGTCCTATCAAAATTAAATACCACATCCTGACATGGGGTTTCCCCTTTTACCTTCATAAGCTGCCATTTGCCTATGGGCCACAGCTACCTCCTCTATCCAGAGACTGTCCTTTGTCTGACTCCAGGGCAAATATCCCTGCCCCTTCTCCTATGTTCCTTCTCTTTCTCCCTTATCCTTTGTCTATTATCTTTGTCTCTTATTCCCTGTCTGTCTCCCTGGGGCAAATAAATCTCCTTTGTGCTGAGAACTTGGTCACATGGGCCCTGAGCCAATACTGGCCTGATGGTCATTTGTTGGCAGTTCATTAGCATGGTCCCACAGGTTTCAATCCGGATGTGTGTAAGTTCAGTGCCAATAGAGCTGAGAAGCCACACAGCCTGGGGGTCTCAAAAGCATTCTTTTCTGCTCTCTGGCTGTTCCCAGGACATGCTGCTAACCTGTTTCCTTTAAACATTACACTTAAATCACTGAGTGTTCTTTGTGTATAGACACAACCTGGTATATCATTCATTTAGTTTTTCTTTAATAAAAACTTTTTGATTTAAGGCTATAAATACCTTCTTCTGGGCCAACTGGCTCTATTTAAACATTCTATGCTTTTTCCTTTACTTAAAAAAATTAAAATAGAATTACATCACTCCTTTCTGTTCCTTTCTCCCTCCAGTCCTTCGAATTACCCTCCTTTGAGCCTTTCGATGCCCCCCCCCACTTTCAAGTTGATAGCCCTTTTTTCTTTGATTATCATTATATACATATGCATATGTATGTATGTATTTATGTATGTGTATGCACATATATATGTATATTTATATTATATAAATAAAACCTGCTCAGTCTGGTTGTTGATGTCTGTATTTAAATGGTTTAAATGCTAACTACATTGCATTGGGCAACCAGTAAAGGGGCTCACCCCTAGGAGAGGCTAACTCTACTTCTCCTAGACAAAGAACTAGGAGTGTCTGTGTGTTTTTGGTCTGCAACTTCTTGAAAGATACTGTGAGTGCTGGCTATGAAAGATGCTGGGCATGCTGGCTTTGATTGACCAGGTAAGACCAGCCCAGCTGGAGGTGAGCTGTGAAGGTGAGGGTTTCCAAGCTGGTACAAGCATGAAAATGGCCAGAGAAAGAAGGAATCATGGGAATTATGAAGTGCAGATCTTGCACACAACACATGCTGCTTTTCATGAATGTGTTCAAGTGCAGCACAGCCAACACATCCAGGGGCTCTGGCTTCCAACTGGAGATGGTGCCAGGCTTAGTTGTTATTATTATTATTTTATTTATTTATTTATTTATTTTCCTTTATTTTTTATTTCCTCAAGTTACATCTCAATTGCAGTCCCCTCCCTATCCCCCCTCTAGTCCCACCCTCCCACCCTCAAGCCCCCATCCTCTTCCCTTTTTTTT
>CAJQZJ010033660.1:2230118-2255032 GCA_907164525.1 Lophiomys imhausi | reverse complement strand
TTTTTTTTTTTTTTTGCTGTCTTCTGGACTTGGGTCCAAAGGGGGCACTGTGGTGTAGGAGTTGCCTTACTCCACCCCTATAAGGAGAGTCATTCAGTCCTGCCTCCCTGGTGGGGACCTAATTAATTCAGGTGGCAGAGCTGTGCACAAGTAAGCTCTGATTCCCCGCTGGAAGGGCCCTTACTAGTACAAAAGTTCGATATAGGACAGTTTCAAATATCTCACTGTTTGCCCGAGGTTGGTTCCTGTAGGGGGTAAATCTGCAGTTCAGTTCCAATAGCCTTGCTGCTCCCGAGGCTTGGAAGCTGGCCTGTGATGTCACAGACTGAGATCTGAAGGCGCTTTGCAGTGGAGCTACTTCACTTCCAAGGGTCACAACCTTTCCCAGATAATTGGATTGTCTGTGTGAGACCTGGGAGTGCCCAGCAGGGTGGGGATTATCTCTGCGTGGTTTCTGAATGTGCCGGCTGGGTATTAGGTTGGAACTTACCTGGGATTTCTCCTTTTGGTGGGATGGGTTATCCCGATTCCCGGGTCCAGAGGCTTCCTAGCGTGTCCGAGAGTTGGAAGGGGCGTCCTGCCCAGGCATCTTCCGTGGTCCCTGTGTAGCTGGGTGAGATTTAGAAGGGGTCGTGCCCTTTGTACAGCGTCCTGCAACACTTGCTGCCTTGTGACTGTTGACCCCAAAATCAAAATACGTCCGCGCCGGCCGCTGCCATCTTGGATCCCCCTATTATTATTTTTTTAATGTTGTGCTTATGTGCAAAAAAAATTTTTTTAAGAAAATCTTTTCCTGTTTAAATGCATCAGGGCTACTGACTACTGGTGTTCATATCATTTGACCTATAAAAATAAATCTGAAGAAGTGGATATTTACTCACAAATGACAAAGATAATGTGTACTGGGTCCGATCTCTGTACCAAATCTATTGATTGAGGCATTACCTCATGAGATTCAGTACCAGTAGCAGTAACCTGGGCTGATGGCACCTTTGTATCTCTCATGAGGACCGAGAGCCACAAAGCTATGCCCCCTGAGCTACTGACAGCAATCATTTTCAGCATGTTTATTGTTCCTTCTGTAATACCATGTGCATTTTGAGGTAAACTGGAGAGGAAGAAACTAGGACAGCATCACCCTCTCCAGTGGCTTGAGCCCATGGTGACCCCTGAGCTCTACCTGGGTTGTGCAAAGACCTTCCTGAGGCAAACTAGGATTGCTGCCCAACCCAGAGGCTCTTGATGAAGCAAGGCTGCTGTGTGGAGGGTTCCGAGAAGATTGTGCCAAGGATTTGTGAAGAATGTGTACAAATCAAAATGGAAAAAATAAAATAAAAAAGGGGGGTTGGAACATAGACCAACTACATCAGGAATGAATACAATATCCTAGTGTCCTTTGGGAACTGAAGTGGAGTACAGCAGTGCTACCCACCAAGAATATGGGAGTGGAAATATTTTCTTTATGCATCTAAAAGAGAGGCTCAACTTGACATAAACCATTCTACAAAGATCACCAATCAGGAATTAGCAGTGAGAAGGTCACCAATCAGGAATTAACAGTGAGGAGGTCACCAATCAGGAATTAGCAGTGAGGAGCTGGTGACTGAGTACCCTATTGGCCTGAAAACCACCAGGCAAAGGGAAATAAGCCGGGATCGAGCTTCTGCCTCTAACTGATACACACTAAAGAATAATGCCAGAAAACATGCCGAGTATAGAAGGCAAGTGTGGTAGAGCTCCTCTGTCCCTCACAGATTGACCCAGGTATTCACAAACTCAACAGAGGGAGAAACACATAACAAACCTGTTATTGATGGGAGAATAAATCAGTAAGCTGTGGTTCCTTCATTATACTCAGATAAACACAACTCAGAGGCTCCTGGGTAATTAAAACATCACCCACTGTGTGATTTCATTGACAGGAGGTGAGTAGTAGGCAGCTGGGTACCAAGCAGTGGAGGCTAGCTTGGGGCTTCCTCTCTAGTGACAATTTTGGAATTTTTTTTTAAACACAGAATATTATAACAAAGTGCTTTTGTTTTAATCCCAAGTGTGGGGGGTATGGGAAATGTAAATGTCCGCAGCAGCTATGATTTACCTCAAGCTTCTAACAGAGGCATGATTTTGCCAACTACAGATACTTTTTGTAATTGTGTGACCTTTGGCATTCTGGAAACTTTCCAGAGGGTGCTTAAATGCTATAGTTACCCCCAAAGGTCGAGGTCAGTGATTGCTGGCTGTTTAAGGAGACTGGCTGTGGTCTGTTAGTGGTCATGGTCAAAGAAGAAACAAAAGGAAAGAAATTTTATTCAAGGATTTCCTATTTCCTCTGTCCCTCTATCCTTTTTCTCTCCTATCTAGTGTTAGGGGTTGAAACTAAGGGGATAAAAGGTGGTAAAAAGAAGAACCCACAAAGTTGCGATGAGATTCTATCCATGAAGAGCCTGTGAAATTGCAGGGCCATGTACTGTCCTAGTTCACTTTCTACGACTGCAATAAACACCATGACCAAAACCAAACCAAACAAAAACAAAACAAAACAAAAAACTTGAGGAGGGAAGGGCTTATTTCATCTTACAGGTTAAAGATAATCAAGAGGGAAAACATGGGAGAACTGAAGCATACTCCATGAAGAAACACTGTTTATTGGCTTGCTCAGCTTGCTTTATTATAAAACCCAAGACCACATGGCCAGGGGTGGTACCACCCCTCCTTGGGCTAGGTTCACCCACATCTGTCATAAACACCAAAAACTTGCCTGCAGGCTAATCTGACAGGGGTATTTTCTCAGTTGAGGTTTCCTCTTCAATGATGACCGAGCTTGTACCCAACAGACAAACTAACAGCACACGTGTTTTCCTCAGATAACTGCTCGGCTTCTCAGATAACCACATCAACTATCTCTATAAGCTTTTCCTCCTGTGCAGCTCCTGAAGGATGTGAGTTAGCACCAGTCACTAGTGGTGGTGGTGGTGCTCTTTCCTTTATTTGAATCCCTGTCTGGCAAAGCACTGGAGTATCTGTGCTAGGTGCAGAGCTTGCCCAGCTCCATAGTGCTGCCCTGATGGTCCTGTGCATGGCTGATGGTCTGTCCCCTCCAGAATTCTGTGACACCAAGTCCGACCTGCCTTAACAGCTGAGCATCAAGTCTGCTGAGGTAAACCTCAGTAACTGATCACAAGCCTGGATCCTTTTTGGTTCTGCTAAGTAATCTCTGATTACCCGTGCAGGGTTCCTCTTGGTTTGGCTCTGTTTGGGGTGGAAGATGAGAAAACTCATGTCAGAGACAGAAGCTTAAAATGAAAGCTTTGGTACTGGAGAGATGGCTCAGCGGTTAAGAGCACTGGCTTCTCTTCCAGAGGTTCTGAGTTCAATTCCCAGCAACCACATGGTGGCTCACAACCACCCACAACGTGATCTGATGCCCTCTTCTGGTTGCAGATGTTCATACAGATAAAGCACCCATACATAAAATAAATAAAATCTTTTTTTTTTTTTAAATGAAAGCTTTATTTTCTGCTAGCATGGAGGTGAACAGTTTGGGATCTGAACTGTGTCCCTGAATGGAAAATGTATAATATTTTTAAAGGATGGGAACACAAAGCGATGGGGAGTGGGGTGGTATGTTGCATTGACCAATCATATTTTGTCACAAGGGGTTAAGCAAGGAAGTTAATGTTGCTGGCTGGACCTTATCCAGATCACCTGGTTTCAGGGTCCTTGCAGGGCCCCCTCTGAACTTTGACCTTGAATTTAGAATTATAAGGGAACAAAGGAGTGGGCCAGCTGCACATAGTCAATTGAATCAAGTGACCCAGAATTCAGAATGATAAGGGAACAAAGGATTGGACAAGCTGCAGTAGTTCATTAAGTCAAGGCAGGCAAAACATTTATGACTTGTGTGCCTTAATTTATATAACAGGATAAACACAACTTTCCTGTTTAGCTCCTGTACTGGTTAACAGACAAACATGAAACATCTGGAGAGGCAGGAGAGGAGTTGGTTTGGGGCCTGGGAACATGAACTCAGTTTTGACCCTGGCAGTAAGAGGAACTCGTTCCTGAGATGGACTCTGGAAACTCTCTCTTAACATTCCTGATGTGGTCTGAGTCAGACGAGACTCTAAGAGCCACTGGGCAGTCATGTAGCATTGTTGACAAAGCAGTACACGTGCACCGGCATACGTGTACACGCACACGCACATATGTATATGCACACGTACACATATGTACACACCAAAAACGAAACAAAACAAAAATCCTACATCAAAGAAACCATGACTCTATCTGGAGACCTCAAATCTCCATCTCCTCAAAACAAAAATTAAATATAGATAAAACATGGATGAAATGTTTAGCCCCGGAGTTATATCTTATCGTTTGCCCAATAATTACATTATAAAAAGCTTTTATTCAAAGCTCTTACTACTAAAAATGTATTGTAGCCTATTTGAGATCCTAGAATAGTGGCTGACGCCAAGCCATTTTCTGTATCCACATGCACACTCAGTTTAGATTCTATTATTATTTACCTCGTTTATTTTTATGAGCTGTTTGAGCCACTCACATTCGTGTTGATACTTGACCTCTGGAAGTGAGTGCTCTGTTCATAAACTTCAGATGCATAAAACCAGCTTTTAACCTGCATGCTTTAAAGCTGAGTGGGGAATGAAGGAGTGCATAGAAAAAGGTACTCTGAACTATTTGGGGTAAGAGCCTAGTAATTTCTATGATATATACATTTTCAGATTTTGGAATGAGCTGCAAGCCCTGTCCAGTGAAGAGTTTAGAACCTTGGTGTGTGGCCAGCATGTGCTCACAGATGGAAAGAAAGGTGGGCCAGGTACACAGGTCTGGCAATGGATGCTTTTTAAAATACATTTTTTCTTTTATTTTTTCCATTTTGTTCCTGTTTCTCTGAAAGATGTTCTTAGTAGGTAGCCCAGGATGATCTTCTACTTTGGGTAAACTTCCTACATTAGATCTGCTGAGTTGTGGGGATACAGGTGTGTGCCAACAAGCACCAGGCCCAGCTTGGGAACTTATTCTTGGTTGGCTGCACATATAGGGTTGGCTGGGAGTGTCAGAAAATGCTGGAAGGAAGGTGACTGGGGAGCTGGGAAAACAAGGAGAAAGGCCAGCAGTTAGAGGACATGTAATTCCATGTCCATAGGTCTGATGAGAAAAATTAATTGATGGGTTGGATGCTATGCATTCTAAATGTTAATTAACCTGCTCCCAGAAGCCTGCTTGCTGCACACCAAGTGAAGCTATGTTACCTTTCTTGTTAACCATTGTCTCTGATTGGTTGAATAAATGCTGAGGCCTGAGATTGGGCAAAGACAGGGATAGGCGGGATTAAGGTGCTTGGGCTTTTGAATCAGAGAGATTCATGGGTAGGAAAATCTGAAGAAGAAGAAGAAGAAGAAGAAGAAGAAGAAGAAGAAGAAGAAGAAGAAGAAGAAGAAGCCAAGAGCAGGAAGGAAGACACACACCATGGGTTAGAGAAAAGAACATTATTCATGTGGCCAGGAACATCAGCAGAGCGTGGAGAATAACAACCCATGGAACGTAAGTGTATATGGGGTCATATTTGGGAAATAGAATTATGAGCTAGCTTAGATGGACTAAGATTGTACAATGCAGGCCAAAGCTTGTTAAAATCCATCAGGTGTCTGTGTGCTCATTTATAATGGCGGGTTAAGGATTAACAACCGATTAAGATATAAATGCTGGTAAATAATTTAATTAGCATTTTTCTACAATTAATAGTGATAATTTTTCAGCAATGGATCCTGTTCAGCTAAGAGGAAAGCAGTAGCATTGGGAAGGCATTACTTGGAATGATGGGGAATCTAGTCAGACTGCATGCCAGGCGGTAGGCAGCCGTAGCCCTTAGCCTACAGGCCACCTGTGAGCCAGATGTTGTCAGGAAGGTGTAGCCATGCTTCCTTGGCAGTGGTTATCTGCAAATGAGGGATGCAGTAGTCAGGGACAGAGCAGTTGCTTCAGTCCTGGAGCATCTTGCTGTGGTCCCTGTTCCTCTTCCTGTGCCTTGACTCCTGGCGTGGACAGAATGTTTGTGCATCCAAAGTCCAGAGGCTGGAATTCTCACATCCTATTTGATGGCACTTGTCAGTGAGTCTTGTAGAAGCAAGTAGGTTAGATAAGGTTGAGAGGTAGCCCCATGATGACACAATCAGTGTCCTTAGAAGAAGAGGAAGAGACCAGAGTCCTCTTCTCTCTTCAAGATGCAAGATGGCAAAAAGATAAACAGGACAAGAATCCTCTTAACTCCCACAAATATAATCCCCCCACATCATGCTGTGATCATGATGTAAGATAATAATTAATTGTGGGAAACAGGCTGAGTGCCTGTTATGTTTTTCCCAATGCCATTCTTGGCTCTCTCTCTCTCTCTCTCTCTCTATCTCTATCTCTCTTTCTCTGTCTCTCTCTCTCCCCCTCTCTCTGTCTGTCTTTCTCCCCCCCCCCGTGTGTGTGTTCATACCCACACCTGACAGGAGGGAGACATGTGTGCCTTGGCACAAGTGGAGGTCAGAAGACAATTTGGGCGAGTTTTTGCCTCTCTACCATGTGGATTCCAGGAATTAAACTCAGTCGGACATGTTTGGCTGAAAGCATCTTTACCTACTGAGCAATCTTGCCAGCCCTCTTGTTGGCATTTATTAACATAACATTATATTTCCTGTGGGTTGAGTCTGTCCTCAGTACATTTCCCTGGCACTACTACACAAATCATAACCTCAGCTTCACATTTTATGTGGTACCACAAAAATTCCTGTCCTCATCATTTCACACTAATGCACTTCCCGGAAGTAACTATTTGGAATTACAATCGTTTTACAAGTAATAAGAACCACTTCAAAGTTTACCTGTCTTAAAACTCTTTCATTAATGCAGTCCCTCTTGCTTTGATTTAATAAAGCAGAAATCCTATTATTCTACTAGTTTTGTGACATTGGCAAGACGCTATTATAAATATTCGTTTCTTTGTCAGTTTAATGGGGGTACTGTACAGTTATTTTCCATTGGTTTTCATAAAAATTAAATGATTGCTGTGTTCACCTGGCACACTGTGTGTCATATAGAAAGGGCTGAAGAAATAGTGCATTTGTTTCCTGGGGTTTAATATATACTTCTGTCCCGGAACAACTTCAGACTTTTAATAACATTCCTGGAAATCGAAATTACACCCTCCACCCGATTATAGATAATGGATGTTAATCTTGCAGAATATCAAATGCAAGAGTTGGACAACTTATAATAGTGAGATGGAGAAGAGCTTCAGAACACTCCTACGTCCCACTGGAATGTAAGCAGCATGATTTTTTTTCAATTGGTTGTAAGATGTGCCCTAGTTAGGATTACTATTGCTCTGATGAGATACCAAGACCAATGTGACTTAGGGAGGAAAGGTAACACTTTCAGGTAACAGTCCATTACAGTGGGAAGTCAGGGCAGGAACTCAGAAAGAGCAGGATCCTGGAGGCAGAGGCCATGGAGGGGTGCTGCTTACTGGCTTGTTCCCCATGGCTTGTTCACCCGGCTTTCTTATGGAACCCAGGACCACCACCCCAGAGATGGCATTGTGCACAATGGGCTGGGCCTTCTATCAATCACTGATTAAGAAAATGCCTTACAGACTTTCCTACAGGCTTAACTTTTGCAGGCATTTTCTTGTTTGAGATTTCTCCTCTCAGATGACTCTAGCTTGTGTCAAGCTGACATAAAACTAGCCAGCATAAGATGTAAAGTGATAAGCATGTTGTTGTCCACAGCATAATGGGGACACCATCAATAACTTCAAAAAACAGAACTTAAATTTGTAAAATCCTTCTCTATGCCACTGAGCCACAACTTCTGTCATGATAATAGGGCTCATTCCCAGGGACTCACACATTAGGCAAAAGCTAAGTCTCTCAGCCACTTTCCAAGCCCAGAACAAACTTCAGAACTCTGCCACTCCACTTTCCTGCTGTAGTCATTATGTCCAAGCTACCTGCCACCTCACACCCTGCCTGCCCTAAAATAAAGCTGGTTTAAAACTATTATAAGATTCCATGGTTATGACCTCAGAATCTTAGAAATGACTTCAGCTTGAATATAGTTAAAATTAAATTTCTCTGTAGGTACAATTAAATGATTAACTGTGGGATGCAAAATTTCAAACCGAGATGAATACATGTTTTCCAAGATGTGCAAAGCAGATGGCATCCATAACCCTGTTACTTTGGATGGAAGAGGGATACAGCTAATTGCAAAATATTTTATCAGGTTTTCTAAATGCCATTTACTATGCCAGGTAGCAATCTCACTGCCTGATATTTACCTAATGTCCTGGCTAGTTTTATGTCAACTTGACACAGGCTAGAGTGATCTGAAAGGAGGGAACCTCAATTGAGAAAATGCTTCCATAAAATCCAGCTGTATTTTCTTAATTTGTGATTAATGGGAGAAGGCCCAGCACATTGTAGGTAGTGCCATCCCTGGGATGGTGGTCCTGAGTCCTATAAGAAAGCAAACTGAGCAAGCCACGGGGAGCAAATCAGTAAGCAGCACCTTTCCATGGCCTCTGCATCCGCTCCTGCCTCAGGAAAGAATTAGTACATCCCATGTATCTAACCAATATAACTGAGCCATGGGAGCAAGTTAGTAATCAGTACCCCTCCATGGCCTCTGCAACAGCTCCTACCTCCAGGATCCTTCCCTGTTTGAGATCCTGTCTAGATGTACTTCAGTAGTGGACTACAATGTGGAAGTGTAAGCCAAATAAACCCTTTTCTCCTTGTCTTGCCTTTGGTCATGATGGTTCATGACAATATACATGATACAAAGCAGCATTAGGGTATTCTGGATCTAAGAAGATATTTTTAAAAGTATGAGGCAAGTTAGTATGAAAGCTGAGTTAGATATAGAACTTTAAACTCATGGAGATGGTTAGATAGTAGAATGTTAAAGTCAGGTGCCAAATACATATGGACTGGACATTGGGAATGTATGCTAAGCCATATAACTCTTATAATTGTGGCCTATTTATTTCTGTTGTTTTGTACTGTATTTATAGTTATAAGAAAAAGAACCATTTTTTGGACTGAAAGGGAGAGCTGTTGGGGGGAAAATGAAATACCTTAATCTAAAAAAAAAAAAAAGAGAAGAGGATGGGGGGTTGAGGGGGAGGAGGGTGGAAGGGTGAGACTGGAGGGGGGAGTAGGGAAGGGATTGTGATTGAGATGTAACTTGAAGAAATAAAAAATAAATTATTAAAAAAAAAAGAAAAAAAAGCCCTAAGATAGCTAAGATAATAAAGATTATTAACACTAAAACATGTATATGAATGTTCACAGGATCTTTGTTCTGTGAAACAAAGATCTATCAAAAAAAAATAGTTTAAGAATTCCCAAACCCATTTGATTTTGAGAGGATAGACAAACAGCAATTAAAACACTCATTCTGTGGACTAGAATTTGGGATAAGAAATAAGTAACCCATAAACAGTGGATAGACTTCCAACATAGCACCTTATATGAGCCATAGCCCAATGACTGCTTAGCATATCACCATAAACCCAGTGGCTTAAATCATAATACTTTCATTCCTTTATGAGTGCTGAAAATCCAAAATCAGTTTAAATAGAGAGTAAAGTTGTTACCAGGACTTCTTCTGGAGGCTCCAGAACAGAATCTGATCATTTGCATTGCACAAGTTTTCGCAGTTGCTTGGGGCTCATGGCTGGGGATCCATTTCTCTCTCTGCATGAATTGCCATTTCAATCTCTGGAAGTGAAGAAATGTATTCATAAAAGGCAGCATATTTTCCTAGTGTTTTTGGTGAGGTTTAAGTTCCAACCCACCATCCCAATCCCCTGCTCCTTCTGGCAGGAGCCTGGTCCCAGGTAATGGTTATTGGAGACAGAGCATCTGTGTCACCACATGAGAAAATGGCACCAGAATGATTGACAGCTCATTTGCAATCTTGAACAGTGCCAACTACAAGGCAGTGGAAGAAATCAAAGGCCTGTCAACCAAGAAATCTTGTATTCTTTGGTTTTTTTAAAGACACACATTCTCATGATTTCCAGGCTGGCCTCAACATTCTGGGCTCCCGTGAGTTTCTTCTGGCTTTCTAAGTAGTCAGGTTAGCAGGCAACAATGCTTTGGCTTACAATCAAGAATCTCATACTTACCCAAATCATAATTTAAGATTAATTTTAAGACTTACACATTTTTCAGTTGTCAAAAACAAAGAGGATAAATTGTCATCACTCTGCCTTGACAGAAATAGTTAAAAGCTGTGCCCTAGTTCTGAACGTGAATCCACAGGGGAAATCAAGGGATGCTGTAACTATGTAAATAAATCCAGCAAACAGTGTATGTTTATATCTATTCTCTCTTCTTAGGTGATTTAAAGTGTATCCCCATGACACCTGACTCCACTCCAGCCTCTACACATAAGCACATGCATGTACATGCACACCCCACACACCTGAACAATACATTGTCACTTATCACAAAAAGGAGTCACATGCTCACTGCATCCAGGAAAAAGACAGTAAAAATGGTTGTTTTGGAGCAAGGAAGAGACATCATCAAATGGCTGCCAACTTCACAGGTTGCAATTAAGAATAAACTATAAATAGTAAATAAGCATGTCAATACAGTAAATCCTACAAATACACTCTTCATTCTGTCAGCGTTTACAAATGGTATGAATTTATAAACAATTTATGAGTTGCCTACTCAATTCCAGCAAGAACAACAACAGCAAAAGAACTGTATAAGAGGCAGAGACAATGCAGCCAATACCAATGAAGTGTGGAATATTAAACAATCTAAAGGTTGTCAAATTGGATTAACAGTTCATATGTCATGCAGTTTAAAAAGACCAACATAACATTTGGATATTTAAATACATTCAATATAGTAAGAAGATGGAGGGAAAGTGTCATTTACACATAAATTATAAGAATTGTTCCAAGTATTCCATTACCAGACAAAATAGACTAGACATTTATATTAAAACTATAACTAAAGATTCTTTAGTATGCCCCATAATAATAAAAAGATGAATCTTAGAAAGATGATTATAGATATATAAGCAACTAATAACAGAACCCCAGAACACAAGAAGCAAAAATTGACAAAATTGAGATAAATAGACACTATACAAGGTGGCTGGATACAAAATTAACTAAAAAAAAAAAAAAAAAAATTGGTAGCACTTCTTTACACAAAAGATAAATGGGCCGAGAAAGAAATAAGGGAAACAACACTCTTCACAATAGCCACAAATAATATAAAATACCGGGGGGTAACTCTCACCAAGTGAAAGACCTGTACAACAAGAACTTCGAGTTCTTGAAGAAATAAATTTAAGAGGATAATAGAAGATGGAAAGATCTCCCATGTTCCTGGATAGGTAGGATCAACATAATAAAAATGGCCTTCCTACCAAAAGCAATTTACAGAGTTAATGCAATTCCTATCAAAATACCAATACAATTCTTTGCAGACCTTGAAAGAATAACTCTAAACTTCATATGGAAAAACAAAAAGCCCAGAATAGCTAAATCAATCCTGTGCAATAAAACAACATCTGGAGGTATCACCATTCCTGATTTCAAGCTATACTTCAGAGCAGTAGTAATAAAAACAGCATGTAATGGCATAGAAACAGAAAAGTTGATCAATGGAATCAAATTGAAGACCCAGAAATAAACCCACACGTCTATGCTCACTTATTTTTTTGACAAAGAAGCCAAAACCATATAGTGAAAAAAGGACAGCATCTTCAACAAATAGTGCTGGTCTAACTGGATGTCAACATGTAAAAGAATGCAAATAGACTCATATTTAGCACCTTGCACAAAACTTAAGTCCAAGTGGATCAAAGACCTTAACATAAAACTGGACACACTAAATCTAATAAAAGAGAAAGTGGGGAAAAGCCTCGAACTCATTGGCACAGGTGACAACTTCCTGAACAGAACAGCAATAGCTCAGACCCTAAGACCAACAATCAAATGGGACCTCATGAAACTGAAAAGCTTCTGTAAGGCAAAAGACACTGTCATTCAAGCAAAATGTCAGCCTGCAGATTGGGAAAAGATCTTCACCAACCTTATATGGGACAGAGGACTAATATCCAAAATCTATAAAGAAGTCAAGAAATTAAACACCAACAAACCAAAAAAAAATCCAATCAAAAAAACAGGGAACAAAGTTAAATAGAGAATTCACAAAAGAGGAATGTAGAATAGCTGAGAGTCACTTGAAGAAATGCACAACATCTTTAATCATCAGAGAAATGCAACTCAAGATGACTCTGAGACTCCATCTCACTCCTGTCAGAATGGCTAAAATCAAAAACTCAAAAGACAGCATATGCTGGCGAGGGTGTGGAGAAAGGGGAACAGAACACTCTTCCATTGCTGGTGGGAATGCAAGCTTTTACAACCACTATGGAAATCAGTCTGGTGATATCTTAGAAAACTTGGAATAGCTCTACCTCAGGACCTAGCCATACTACTCCTAGGCATATATCCAAAGGATTCCTCATCAACCCATAAGGGCATCTCCTCATCTATGTTCATAGCAGCCTTATTTGTAATAGCTAGAAACTGGAAACAACCCAGATGTCCCTCAACCCAAGAATGGATAAAAAGCTGTGGCACATTTATACAATGGAATACTACTCAGCTATCAGAAACAAGGAAATCATGCAATTTGCAACCAAATGGATGGAACTAGAAAAGCTCATCAGAGTGAGCTAACTCAGACTCAGAAATATAAACATGGCATATATTCACTTATAATTAGATTTTAGCCATATAGTACTTGATAACCATCCTACAATCAATAGACCCAAAAGAACAGGGACATGGACTTGGTTACCTGTTAGTGGGATACTCCACCCTAGTGGAACTACCATATTAGGCCCCCTGTGCAAGAGGAAGCTCTTAGACCTCATGTGACTAACAAACTGAGGTGGGGGGACGGCTGATGCACGGAGGCACCCCACACTGGAGAGATGGGATGGGTGGGAGAGAGGGTAGAGGGTGGAAGTGTGGGACCAGGAGAGGGTGGAGGGAGGGGGCGGTAATGGAGATGTAACTTGAAGTAATAGATAAATGTTAAAAAAAAACAAAAGGAAAGATTTCAAGTAGTCAATTTCATTATACACATAATTACAAGAATTATTGTAATCAAGGGATCAAGGGACAAAGGTGCCTGCCACCAAGCTTGATGGCCTGAGTTAAATCCCTGGATATCATATGGCAGAATGAGAGACATGATGCTCACAAGTTGACCTGTGGCCTCCACATGTATGTATAAACATGCTAAAACTTACAAAATAACAACAAAAACACAAATTGATTTTAAAAGTAAAGCTCTGTAAGGGGTGAGAAGTGCACTTATCTGAGGGTATAAGGACAAATATTTAAAATGCAGTTATGTATTATGCTGGTTTATTAAAGTGGTAGTTATTGTTGGTTCTCTTCCAAGATCTATGCCTTCACTAGCCCTGGGTAGCTAACTATGTTTCCAGTATCGGGCAAGATTTCCTCCTCATTGAGTAGGCCTTATGTCCAATTATAGCTTTTATTTACTGACAATATATGTGTGGCACTGTTGCATCCTCAGGGTTATTGTGTCTTGCTGGTTGTTTTTGTGGTTCATAGATGTCATAACTCAGTAGGACCTTTGGTTGCTTCTCTACTTTGGAAGCTTGGACGGGGCCTTCTAGTGCAATGAGAGCTAATCCTCAGGAAAGATGTATTCAGTGCTGGAGCTGGAGGAAGGAAAGGGAAAGGGGAAATTATGTAACTATATTAGAATCTCAAAAATATGTTGAGAAACATTATTATGAAATAAGTTTTCTGATCACAGCAGATTAAAGTTAAAAAGAGGCAATAGGAGGCATTTTAATTTGCAAATATGTAGAAATCATAGCACATACTCCTAAGCAATCAGCATATCAATGAGCAAATCAGAACAATATTTGAAATTATTTTGAGATGAATTGAAGTTGAAACAACTCTCCAGGATATATATACAGATGGTATAGTGCCTTATAGATAATTTGTGTTGTTAATTTATAGTCATAAAAATAAAGAGAAATAAAATATTTCAGCAACACTATACACATTGTGAGAAGAAAAATAAAATTAAGTTGTATTTCTGTTTTACATAAAAGCAGCATATTGTTATCTAAAGTTAGACCTTGATAGGGTAAAAGGAAGGAACTTATTCCTGACAAGCAGAAAACAACATAATAATTATGGAATATAAGTGATGTACTTTCATTGTGATCATTACGTTAGATGAAAACTCCATAGGGCCTGGGGAGATAGCCCAAGATGAAGTCCTTTCTGTGTGACCATGAGGGCCCGAGTTTGGAGCCCCAGCTCCCCAGCAAAAGTCAAGCTGACATGGCCCAGCTGTAATCACAGCACCGGAAGAGGGTAAACAGGTTGATACTTAGAGCTTTCCAGCCAGATATTCTAGTGAAACAGCCTCCTCCAGGCCAATGAAAACCCTGTCTCAAAAAGACAAGATGGAGAGCGATACGGGAGAGAACTCCGACTCCACCCTAGCCTCCACACATAGGCTCATGCATGTGCATACATACCACACACTCATGCACACACACACACACACACAGAGAGAGACACAAACACATGGAGCAACTGTCCATATAAGAATAGGAAAATTGACTATAAGATGAAGCTAGGCTTCAAGTACTGACTGCAAGGACTGTATCTGGACAGGTAGGGTGCAGAAGACAGCAGAGTAAGATTTGTTCTCAAAGACAGATCAAACTGAAAGCTGCAGGAGAGTATACAGGAAAATATGTTTCTTGGGAGAACACATACATATTCACTGGGAACAATTTAACAACTTGCAAGGAAAGCCCACACTGAACTTCACGAAACATGGTTACTGAACATGGGGAAGTAGACACATTCACAGCTGTGGTCAGAGCTCTTCTCCTTTCTCTCTCAGTACTCAGTAAGTATGTAGCTAATTATTTTAGTTTTTTCAAATACTTGTCTCCACACACTCATGTCTTTGAACACTTGAAGCCAGCTAGTGATTCTATTTGGGAAGGTTGTGGAAGCTTTAGGGTGAGAGGCAGAGGTAGGGAACTATTGTGGGATTTGAATAAATTAGGTTGTCCCCCTGGCTCAGATTTTCTGTTTCCTGATATGCCAGGATGTCAGGTGCCATGTGACATGTTCCTACTTTGATACCATCCCCTCTGTGATGGGCAGTAGTCTAACCTGTAGGTATAACTTCTCCAAGGCTTCACCAGACCTTGGGACCCACCCTTGAGATCTGAGTTGCTTCTGTAGTCAGCAAGTTTCTGGGAAGCAAAGTGAGGATTGCCTTGGATTCCACATTTCTCAGCTATTCCCTCAATATTATGCTCATATATACACACTTATAGAGAGAATTGTAATTCCCAGGTAATACTGAAGTTCTTAATCAATTAAAACCTTGGGACACTCAGGCCACAATGCTTGGTCTTACATGGAGAACATAATTATCTGAAAAATTGAAAAATTAGGAACTAGTTATTTAAAATAAAACCACCTTCTAATCAGCATAATTAATTTAATGACTTTCATTAAAATTTTCTGTTAGAAAAACCTTCGAATTAGAATTAAAATTAGCTTCTGTCCAATATACCTACACATTGGAGTCATCTGAGATCACAGGTTGGTTTTAATTCACTTTGTTTACTTATTCTTGCTTCAAATTAAAATCTCTGGTCACATACCCTCTATTATCTTGCCACAAAAATTACAAAGCATCCATGGTACAAATATACACTGTTCAACTTCCTCCTAGATTTCTGAAATTAACATCAAAGAAAGTTAAACTTAACAAGCATTCACCATTTCAAGTTTTTGAAGCAGAAAAATGTCAAGAGACAGCCAAGACCTCAGGACCATTGCCAAGGGCAACAGTGGTAAGAGTGTAAAGTGATGCTACGATATCAAAGCTCTTGGCCCTGCACCATTCATTGATCACAAACCCATTCTCAGATGACAATTATTCAAGAAGTCACCTCACCCCTTGTTCCTGGAATGCACACTCAGTGTCACCCTGTCATAAACAGGACATCAGGATGTTTGCTCAGAATGCAGGAACCAACACGAGAAGCTCTTGGTGCCCAAGCCCATTTTCCTACCTCATTCTGGACTTTTGAACAGAATTCTTTCTTCTTGAAATATCCGAACATTACTTTTAGATTTTTTTCTTTTCACATTTTACTTTAAATGTATGTAAATAACTTTAAAATGCACCGTAAAGTCTGTAAATTCAAGTTTTTGACATTGCAAACAGCACACCCAGGTTTGAAATATTCTACTCTAAACTCCATCTTGGAATGTGTCTTACAGTGGTCTTTCAGAAGTTCTTTTTGTTGTAATCAGTCTATGTTCTAAAAAAAAAAAATCTTTAATGAGACAAAAATACACTAAGTGCGTGAAACAAAATTTAAACATTAGTGATATTTGTGGGTGCTCCACTATGAAATCACTTTTTCTATGATAATTAAAGTCTCTTAAGTATGAAAAATGTCCTGAATCCACTTTTAACTGCACCCAAATAATTACTTTGTTTGTGAAGACCCATCATTGCAAAGTCTTTGGTGTGTGATATAACCAATAGCATATTTAGGCCTGTGCTCTGCATCTCCAGTCAGCAAGGCATGGCAGGAGCTTTTCTTCCGAGAAAAACTTTGTGAAAACATGTCTTGCTTTGTTTCGGGTTTGAGTTTTTGAGAAGTAATCTCAGGTAATTCAGGCTGACCTTGAACTCAATATATAGTGAAGAATGACCTTGAACTTCTAATCCTCTCCCTCTCCCTCTTCAGTGCTTAGGTTGCAGGAGTGAACATGCCACCATGTTCAGTTTTTATAAGTGGTTTTTTACTTGAACTTATAGAATATGTATATTTTAATATATTACAAATTATACTGTTATCCTCTTTCTTGTTCCACCATCCAATCCCTCCCATTTACCGTCCTCTAAATCATGACTTCTTTCACACACACACACACACACACACACACACACACACACACACACACACAAACACACCTCACAAGGTCTTTATTCTTTCTGTGGATGAATATTTAGGCTGTTTTTATTCCTTAGCTGTTGAGAATACTGCAGCAGGAACATGGATGTACAAGTTTTGCTGTGGTAGTATGTAGAGTGCTTAGTATGAGTACCCAGGAATTATGTAGTTGGATGGTGTGGCAGGTCTATTTTTAGTGCCCTGCCTCCGTGTTGAGTTGATTGCCACAGTGGCTTTACCAATGTCATTCTCCCCAGGATTTGTTGCGATTTATTTTACAAAGGGTAGCCATTCTGGCTGGGGTAGAGGGAATTGCAAAAGAGATTTAATTTTCTTTTCTTAGATGGGTCAGGTTACTAAAGACAAAATTTCATATGTTTATTGGCCGTTAGTACTTTCTTTTTGGAGAACTGCGTCTCCAAGTGTTTCCCTGCACCAGTTTCAAAGATTCTACTCTAGCAAAGTCTTTGATCTATTTTGATAATTTCTCACAGTGAGAGATAAATATATAGTCTCTGCAAGTGGAAATCCAATTTCCAGGCACCATTTGTTGAAGAGTAGGCTTTTAACTCAATGTATGCATTTTACCCTTTTGTTAGAGATCACATGGCCATAGCTGTTCGTTCGTTTCTGGACCTTCTATTCCACTGTGTCGGTCTACACATCTGGCTTTGAGCTTCAGTGCTCGGAGTCAGGAACCTGAAATCACTGGTGCAGACCCTGGGTCCCCTTCTGCTCATGGTCTGCTTTGACATCTGTGTCTGGAATGACATGGAAAATAATGCACTCCTATATTAGGCTTCTATTTTAGTTTGCTTCACTTCTGCGATGATAAAAACTGACCAAAAGTACCCTGGAAAGGTTCTATTTAGATTTTTCATGTCAAAGTCTGCCATTGACAGAAGACAGGGCAAGGCACAAACAAGGAAGGAATCAGGACTTAGAGAATGAAGCAGAGACCATGGAGGAACACTGTTTACTGGCTTGTTCCCGGTCGCTTTCCCATACAGTCCGGAACCACCTGCACAGGAATGGCACTGCCTAAATTGGACTAAAGCTCCTCACATCAGTGAAGACATGCCCACAGGCCAATCTGATGGAGCCAGTTGTTCAGTTGAGATTCCTTTTTCCAGATGAACTGAGTGGTATCAGATCTACAGAAACTTAACAAGTGCCAGTCCTAACTCATTTCCTTTCGAGAACTATTTCCACTGTCCAGTTTCTTAGTGACATATAAAAACCAGCACAATGACATTGTATTTGTATGCATAATCTAAGAACCCCCTAAATCTCAGAAGTGATGGTCAGAGGCCAGATTGTGCTCTTTCAGGATACCTTTAAACTGTGACCTTAGATGACTGTAAGGGGAGTTAGATTAATAAATTAGATTTAGTGAATATCTAGGGGCTTTTGATACAGTCTCTTAATACCAAGCTTGAAGATCAGCTTGGATGTGGGCAATTGACATAGCAGCAAATGGACTAAAAACAAGGTTTATGGCCTGACATTGATTTCAGGTGCTAATAGCCTTAAGAAGTGGGTGGAGCCCAGATTAGGCTGAAGCCAGGTGAAACAAGGAGAAGGATAAAGTGGGTGGAGCCCGAGTGTTCCCAGGCTAGAGAGTTCCCATGGTAGAGACAAGAGATGCAAGGCAGCTTGTATCATTTGATGGAGAAAATGCTGGTGGGCTGAAAAGCTGATATCAAACAGAGCTGAAAAATTACAGCCAGCTCTCCCTGAGGCACAAAGAAGCTGGTGAGCAGAGAAGGCTTCAGCAAAGCAGCAAAAGGCCAAGGTCTAAACCCTGTGGCACAGCTTTTGCCTAGAGCAGCTGGAACAGTTCAAACAGTGACTTGAATGGAACTGTGGCCATCCTCAGAGACTGAGGCAGAGTGGTTGAGTGGCTAATACAAACTGAATAAGTTGGCTTGTGGACATCTGAGGCCTTCCAGAGAGAAGAAAGCGTCAAGCCTCATTTAAAGTGAAGCTGTCATAGCTAATTTACCCTAAAGGACTTATGCCTGAGATATTCCTGAAGAAAGTTCGTTGACTAAGTTCCTTAAAGGATCTACTCCCGAGGTGTTCCTGACAACTGAGGACCTGCCCCAGAGGCTGTATCCTTCTAAAAGGTTAGGATTAGTTGTTAGATAATAGTTGTTATAGTTATTAATAGGTTTAGTTGTTAGGTAACAGGGGTTATAGTCATTCGTAGGGCTAGTAGTTAGGTAATTGTTCATATTTGTTATAAGTGTATATAATTATTAATAAATATATATTGGTTAATTAAAAAGATTCGTCTTCAGATGACTTTTGTACAGACTGACCATCTGTAGAAAATACATTTTTAAATAAAGGCATAATCTTAGAGGACTTTTGAAGGAACCATTCTTGCTACTTTCAAGGTTGATTTTCCAACCTTGTAAAAATGATAGCAATTTTAATGGTAGATCTGGAAACCTACAAAGTGGATATAATTAAATATACATATTTAAAGACTAAAGTCGGGGTACTACACCAGAATCCCAGTGCTTCTGGGGACAAAGGAGGCCTTGGGGACAGCGTGCCCAGCCCCCCTGCCTGCTCTGAGCTCTGTATGCATGAGTGGTAAGAGGATGCATACTGAGTGGGATTTACAAATCCTAGGCTTAAAGTATTATTTGAACCCATAATGTCTGAACACTGAGCAGCAGTGTGGTAGTTTGGACCCAGCTGAACAGATGCAACCTATTGATTCTGTCTGCCAAAATACAGAAATATTGACCGCATAGAAAAACAGTATTCTTTTCCAAAAACCACAGGTTTCTGAATGGCGATATCACAAGAACCTGAATGAAGACTTAGCAATTGCCATACAGGTTGGCAGTCCTGTCCCATGATGCATGATAGCTCAGGGTCTTTGGTTCCTTGTTTAAGTACTCAAGTCATGTTATCACCCTGGTGTACATCTAAGGTGCCTCAATCTGCCATCGTGGACTGTGAACGTGTTTTCTTAGAATACCCTCTGGACATGGACATGACAAGGCCAGGGCCACTGCACACATGAACTCACAAGACTGAAGCTGCATGCACAAAACCTGCACAAGATCAAGTCAGTCCACTCCAACATGGATGAAGAAGGAGATGAGGAGGTCTTACCCCTACCTCAGGAGTAATGACAATTGATGGCTGTCTGGGGTGGGTAAGTCCCTTTTTATCAGGCATGTGGCCTCTGAGAGGACATCTCTTCTCAGGATAGGGTGGCTCTATAACCTTCCATACCAGCAGCTCAGAGTGGAGTGTCTCTGTCTGTCTGTCTGTTCTTGTTGTTGCTTTTAAAGAAGGTACATGAAATCGGGAGGGAGGTGCCATTCCAGGTTTGGGTGGAGTTTGAAGAAGGTAGCTGTTGTCAGACTACATTGCATGCTTGATTGCAGTTCCTAAAGAATACACTTGAAATATATAAAAATAAGTTCAAAAGCATGGTTTTGTGGAGTGAGACTTGAGCTGATCCATGGTGACAGGTGACTTTGACTTCTGGCAAGATGCATGTTCTATCCGTGACTTAAAAAGTCAGTGGGGTAACCATTCCCCTGCGGCCTTCTCCACTGGACTGAATCTGACTCCTGCTTTAACACAGGACAGAAAATATTTATCTCTTATATTCCCCAAATGGAAGTTTATTTTTGAGATCTTTCATTAATCTTTTGCAGACTATTACCACATTCATAATATAGAATATAAAAAATTTTTGTGTAGGTGTTCTTGAATTGCTCTGACTCCAGGGTCAAACATTAATCAAAGTCAGTATCTATGAATTATCTATGAATATCTATGAAGTTCAGATCAAAGATGAATTTTTGTGATGGTGCCTTTCAGGAAAAGAGAAAGCAGGCCAGGTTTATGCTGTGAAGTGGGTGCACTACTGACCCTACAGAATAGAGCTGCAGAGATGGTACCAAAAGAAAGAAAGGGAGATGGGGGCTCATGATAATTTAACTGAAATATTTTAGAGTTTCTTAAGGATAGTCATAATTACTGAAACATAATCCCTTATCATAAAATGTCTAAAGTGCTCATGGTTGTAGTCATGGTTTATAATCAATATTACTTCCAATATACACATAGGCCTAGGCATACTACTGCATGTGTAAGAATAGTTTCTTTCCCAGTGTGTGCACCAAGTTACATGTGCAAAAATATTTTTAAATTATTCTTTTCATCATGCTGGAAAACAGTCAACATGGCTGACAATAAACAATAGACCATCATTTTTGGTATTTCTACTCTGCAAGATCTGCATTAATTAATTCAAATTAAAATAATTTAATTAATGCATTAATTAAAACAAAAAGTTTAGCTGTGATGGTGGCAGGTGACAGTATGGAGGTTTGTCATGAGTATCTTCTCTGTACAGCTTCCCTGGGGATTTTCTTTTCCAGTGATTTTCTTTGTGACCTTTCCATGATCTTCGGGTACATGCTCTCAGCCAGGTTTTCTCATCAGTGTGCCTTTGAAATGTCCACCTAGGAGCTTACAGCCTATGAAACACAGATGTACTGTGTTCAAACATTTTGGAGCAAATACATGTTGTAAAGTTGCTGAAAACCTGGCACAGAACATTTACCCTTCTTTCCGTTTGACCACTTGACAATTTTTTATGGACTCTGTAATGAAATTTCGAGATGTTATTTACTCTTTAATGTCAAGCAGAAAGAAAACAGTATGATTTATTTTCCTTTAGAACAATGTTTTATGGGTCATGATTTTTAGCATCATTATGAAGAATGAATACAAAATGATAGATTGACTTACGACACAGTATCCCAAGAAAATAGAATTTGCCTTAGATAGGATTGAACTTACTAAAATTACACTTAGGGAACCAGCTAGAGAGGTGTCCTGTGAAATATACTTAAGTGAAGAATGGGACTGTGCTGTAATGCAAAGAGGAAAAATAGTGCTTCCCAAGCTACTGAACCACGCCTATGAGGTAAGATTGATAAGGCATTAAAGGAGATGAGAGAGATGGCAATACAGATACCTTGCTGGACCTTACCACATGCCTGCCTGCCTGCTGACATCATCACACAGATGACAGGAGCAATTGTCTGGGAGGGCACCTCATTTGGAATGAACTCAGAAGCGTTTTCAAAAATCATGATTTGTGTGTCTCGAATGACAGCTTTAACTGTCAACTTGGACAACCTAGAATCCTCTGGGAAGAGAGTCTCAGCTGAGGAATGACCTAGATAAGGTTGGCCTGTGGGCATGCCTAGGGGAATTGCCTTTTTAGTTGATACAGGAAGACCCAGCCCACTGTGGGCGGCACCATTACCTAGGCATGCAGTCGGTCCTGAGATCTGAGGCAGGCAAAAGCTATCTGAGTATACACAGCAAGCAAGGAGTGGGTGCGTTTGTTCCTCTCCTCTCTTGATTTTGGATATGATGGGACTGAGTGGTGAGATTCTGCTTTAGTTTCTTCTCGGTGTTGGACTGTAACCTGGAATTGTAATCCAAATAAACACTTCCTCCCATCTGTTGCTTTTGGTCAGAATGTTTCATCACAGCAGCAGAAGTGAAACCAACTCATCTTCCAATATAGACCCTGACTTAAGATAGCTCCACTAAGGACTTTTAGATTCGATGCTGACATGAAAGGAATATCCGCTCAGCATAAACCATGTGACTCGTGTTGCATTGGCATTTGGGGCAGAACCATGAGGTACAATGCTCCCTCCCTCCTGATGCTGGAGCGTAGTGTGAATGATGCGGTCACATGTGCAGCAACAGTGTGCTCTGCATAAGCTAGAGTGCTTGGCAGGTCTCATGTTATTGATTACTTTGTTTTTCTCCCCTGTAATCTCAACAAAAGAAACTAGTGATTAAAGGAGCTTGCTGAGTGAGCATGAGGATCAAAGTTTAGACCCCAGCCCCCACATAACAAGTCAGGCATTGGGAACACGCCTGAAACTCCAGGACCAAGATGGAAGGGGAGACAAGAGGATCACTGGGGATTTCTGGCTTCCACATGAGCTCCAGGTTCACTCTGAGACTCTATCTCAAAAGAGTAGGTGGAGAGAGATGAAGAAGAACATCTGGTGCCTCTTCTGGTGTCTACATGTGTTCAGGTATGCACACCCTGCCACCCACCCACACACACTCATATACACACTCATCCAGACACACACATATACACACACTCATACACACACTCATACAGATACACACACTGTTACACACACTCATACACACACTTACACAGACACACACAGACACTCATACAGACACATTGAAAAAATCAAAAGCTTAAGGAGCAAGCGATGTGCTCAAAAGTATGCTAGAACACGGAAACAGTCACATTCTTGCCAAAATGCTTATGACCCCTAAGAATTTCTCAAATTGAGGTAGAAAAGAAAATGTCATTTTTACTGACTGTACTACTCTTTTCTAATCTATTTTACCTTTTGAAGTCTTAAGTTTGACATAATTCTCTTCCTTAGAAATCTGTTCATTCAATTCTAATCATTTCCACTGTGCTATTCCCACCGTCACCTGAACTTCTCCTGTGAAATTTCCGCACCTTTAGGTTTCAAAGTAAATATCCAATGCTTCCATCCTTGTTGAGTGACTAACACATACTGTAAAGCAAAAACAATTATGAAAAATGTCAAAGAAAATGAGCTTTGACAACCTGATGTATCTCTTGAGCCCCCATGCCTAGGCCTTCCAGTCTCTCTATACAACTCCATGGATGAGAGGATACCTGTCATGAAGGAACAAGGGTGAGCTGTGGTCAGGGTTTCCCCATCATCCCCTAGACTCCCATCAGCTGTAGTGAACTTGCTTCATTGGGGTCCCCATGCCACAGGTCGCATGGCTCACTGCCAGTGGTTGTGATAAAGCTTCTCTGCTTGTACCACAATGTACTTAACCTATCCAGTAACCTAGTTCTCAGTCCTTGTATTAGTGTTCCATCTTGACTAGATTTAGAACCACCATGGAAGCACAAGTCTGGTTGTGTCCATGAAGGTGAAAGTGTTTCCAGAAAGGATTAACTTAGGTGGGAAGACAAACACTGAATGTGAATGTATGAAGTGCCGTCCCCTGGGCTGGGGTCCTGGACTGAATAAAAAGGAGAATGCAAGGCAAGCACCAGAATTCATTACTCTCTGCTCCCTTATTATGGATGCAGTGTGACCTGATGCTTCAAACCCCAGTTACCCTGCCTTCTCTACCATGATGGATCCTAGAACTGTGAGTCAGAACAAACCCTCCCTTCTATAAGTTGCTTTTGTCAGGTATTTTTATCACAGCAATAGTTAAAGGAAATAATATATATGGCTTACTTCTTTATCCATAGGTGATAAGACCTATCTCATGGGACCTTTAAAATAAGTGATGTAGAATGTACCTTAACTAAGAAAGAGAATGCCACACTCACCTGGAACTTGGCATAAGTCACAGACAATTCAAAGCAGGGATTGCAGGTAGTGTCCTTGACACTGAGAACTGTCTCTTGCTCTAAAAGTAAGTACTTCTTCATTATTCAAAGAAACATGAAGTAACCACCACGTCCTCAGAACCGCAGTGGATGAGAGGCAGGGAACTATCAATATATCCAGATGCAATGGACACAGTAGGACAAGTGATCTGTACTTGAGCTGTGTTTGAGCAGGGCAAGGCTGGAATATGGCTCTTCCATGGCAGAATCCCTCTCTTTTGATGCAGTCAACATGCCAATGTCTCTTTGATGGACTGGAATGTGCTGTGTTCCTCGTGTGTGTGTGTGTGTGTGTGTGTGTGTGTGTGTGTGTGTGTGTGTG